>JAODAL010004113.1:0-161630 GCA_025379985.1 Phyllomedusa bahiana
AGCAATATATATTATGTCCAGTGGAACTCCTAATTACTGATTTTTATAATTCTTCCTAAACCACATTTGTTTTGTAATATTTTTTAAAGATCTCACATGTATCTTTTGGTTTTACTTATGTTATGTAACTTTTTTCTTTTCAAGTAACACAATACAATATCAGTAGCACTCTAGAAACACTAAAAAACAGTCAAAGAGGACATAAGAATTTTTGGAACAGCATTTCTGCTAATATGGAATATATGAAAAAATTTGAGGTTCTTAGTGTACATCTTTTATCAAAACTGTAAATGCCCACCTACCGCCGCAAGGTGACCCCAATTCAGGTGGGAAGCTACGCTACATGCTACCTCTCTCGGTGTCTGTTCAGTGTTCCACATTTCAGGGTTAGAAGGTTCCTGCTATAAACCTAATCTGATTAAAAAATCTGTGTAGGTTAGTGGAGTGCATAATCCAAGCTGGGGACTACGACTTCCCCATACAAACAGTCAAAATACAAAATCTGGTTAGCACATTCGTTTTGAAGAATAAACGTATAGGTGCACACTGTTGTGGCAGCAAAAGCCATGCAAATACAATACAATATCAGTAGCTAGTCCATGTGACCATGAACCTGTAATGTGCATGTGGTCCAAATTCGGGAGGCAGGGTGAGACTAGAATTAAACTTTGCTAGCAACAGAATAAAACTTGAACATCACTGCAATAAATGCTAGTGAACATACATGCAGGATCAGAATACTTGATGCCTAAGGTCTGGCAGGGCAGTCTATCTTCAGTGGCATGCCTGTTGGCTGGGAGTCTCCCTCTCCTGAAATCCATAGTCTCTGACTGTTCTCTGTTAACTGTGAACATTCCTGCTGGACCACTCGCTTCACCAGGTAGTCTCTCTCTGTGAGCTTGCTCTGTCATGCCATTCTCTCCACACTGAAGCCATGGCTAGAGTCTATGGGCAACATGTATTTTGGTGCTCAGATGCCAGTTTTTTGCACGCATTAGAAGCGTAGAATGTGCCTGAATCTATGAACCTTTTCTACTGCAGGTCATAGATTTAGCGCTTTCTAGCTACAAAATGACACTTCTGGCTCGGGTAAACGACTTTTAAAGTGGTCTACTTTTCCAGCAGTAATGGGCCTGGATTTGCCTTTCAAAAGTCTTAAATGTGTGGAATCGTATGGTTGTGGTGCGAAACAACCCCAGCGCGCCCCTCAATCTCAGGTGCACTACAAAGTGCCGCAGGCGCATTATAATGTGCCTTATTTTGTGTTTATAGCCTAGAGCTCTGGCACCATCTACTAACTGGAGGAGAGGGTATCCACAGGGACGTAGCTATAGGGGGTGCAGAGGTAGCAGTTGCTACCGGGCCCTGTAGCCTGAGGGGGCCCAAAAGCCCTTCTGCCACATAAGGAGGCACCAGCATTTCAAGTGACACATGGTAGCTGGGGGGGGGAGCCCATTTCACTTTTTTGTGCTAGGGCCCAGAGGCTTCAGGTTACGCCTCTGGGTGTCCACACCACCTTTACAGGCCTCAATTCTAATGTGCCATATATGCAAGCAGAAACTGCAGAGGCCAATCAGGATGATTAATCTGTGGGAGGGTCTACAACAGTGATGGCATATTAGCTCTGCTTTTCCTAGTTGAGGGACATTAGTAATGGAAGGATTTAAACAGCAGGTTATAGGGATCAGGAGCCCAGAAGGGTTAAAGTTTTACAATAACTTAGATAAACAAGCTCCTGTCCTGGAGGTGACACACTGCAGGGAGTGATGTCACCATGGTCGGCCAGGGCTGCTGAAGTAATGAAAGCCAAGAGAGATGGTCTATAACTTAGGGAAGCTTGTGTATGAGATAAGACATGTTCTAGCTCTGAAACAAAACAAAATCAGGATAGCAATGTATTTGTTAATTGTCTTTATTACCTTTCCCTATATGTTTAGAGGTTTAATCGTTCAGCCTTAACAATTTCAGCTTCTAACATTACCTCTCAAAGAATTTCCTTTGGACAGTTCCTTGGCCAGACTGGTCTGGGAAGAGACTCTTACTAGCTGTGCAGTAAAGATACTCCTTATAAATAAAGAAACAGGCACTGTCAACAATCTACAACCTCTCTCTCTCAATTGAGAGAGAGAGAGTAGATTGTTTGCGGTGCCTGTTTCTATATATATACTTTAGAGTTTTGGAGTGGGTTTGTGACCAATATTGTTGCCAATATTATGTTATGTCGATGGACATTGTTAATAATATTATATAAACAGCCATTAATTCCATAAAATATAGACAAGTTTAGCTAATAATATATAAAAAGACTTTTCTTATCAACAATACCAAGAGCATTGACAATACAATAATATACAAATAAGCCATGGAAATATAGTATATAAATGAGGTAAAAATATAATATAGACAGATAATAGTAGTTATCAATTGATTGTATCATAGAATAACTGGATACCAGAAACAATTCATTTAATTTTGTAGGGCCTTCCTCTTCCATCTCCTCCCAACACAAGTGAATGGTAATAAAAAGATTTTTTTTTTTTTTTTTAGCAATTAATGTTGCATAATGTGGAATTTGTCTCTATTTGGACTTCCAAATTCTGTAAATTGATAGCATGTCCTGTACAAATGAGGTTACTTAGGCCTGATTATGTGAAAATTTACTGTATGTATATATATATATATTTCTAATATGTGGGTGGAATATGTATATTTTATGCATATAGTAAATTCCATTTTAACATACTGGAGTATGGGGGGAACCGAAGGAAATCCACGCAAACATGGGAAGAACATACAAGCTCTTTGCAAATGGTGTTCTTGAACTGAACACAGTAAGTGCAAGTAAACTGCAAGTAAACAGTGCTAATCACTGAGCCATCTCGCTGCACCCTTTTACTCTTCTGCATTTCTTTTGTGTTGCTCAAATACTTCATATCAAGTAGTTTTACGAATACATTCCACCCATCACATTCTGCTCTGCTCATTTATCAGCTCTATGGGATTTACTGATTTATAAATGGTGGGTGTTAAAGGAAACTGATGTGTTAAAGTGAGTCACTGAGCATCAAGAACTGCTTAGGTTACTATATATCAGTGGTAATTGAAACTAATCCTGAACATGTGTTGTAGAAAGATGGGTCTGTTTACGCTATTTGAACACTGCAGAGGTTTCAGCAGCAATCTGATCACTGGGGCACTTTATTTTTGTTATGTTTGTTAAAGATAAATTATTATTATTTTTTTTTATAAGGTTTTATTTTAAAATGTTCCAAGTAAACACAAGAAAAAAAAACCAACATTCTCACATGTTCTACAGAGGCATTACAAGTACTTCAAAATTAGAGATTATACAATTTCAAAGGAGAAACTAGCAATAGCAACTATATATATGATACATTCAGCTGTGTCCAGATAATAATTCAGGAGGTATACATTAAAGCACGTTTCGGTAGTGTATTTATATATAGTACAAGTGCAAATGAGTAATGACAAAAAGGAATAGAGGTCACCCATCAGTTGTAATACTCTCCTCAAGTGTTTTCAGTCATGCCATGCCTCTGTGTCATACATTCACACCATCACAATCAATCTTCATTCACACTTGTCGGTCTCTGGCCCCCCTAGCCACATCCATTGCCATTCACATCGTCTGAGCCGCAGTCCAATTGCTCCAAACTGTATTGAAACGCTTGGGGATGCCCTTCGCAGCATATGTCATCTTGTACCTAGGGAGTTCCGCATTAACCAGCTGTTTCCACTGCTCTAAAGTAGGGACCTTGGGCGGTTTCCAGTTTAAAAGAATGTTTTTCCTGGCATAGAAGAGCAAGAGTAGATAAAGGGTGCGGTCTGATTTACCCGGAATTAGATCTTCTACAATACCTAAGAGGCTATTCTCAGGTGAACACACATTAGGGAAACCCAGTTTCCTATTCAAAAAACAATGGATTTCCCACCAATAGTTTTGCAGAACAGGGCACTCCCACACCATGTGAATCAATGTTCCTCTCTCTGCCCCACACCGGGAACAAGCCGTGGAGGACAAGCAATGCATCTGGTATAATCGAACTGGTGTAAGATAGACCCTCTGGAGCGATTTAATTAGGATCAGCTGATCCCTGGCACTCAAGACTGAGAGACGCCAAGAAGTCTGTAGTTCAGAGAGCGCATCATTTGGTAAGGCTGGGACATCTCTCTGCCACCTTTCAAAGGAGACTGCCAGAGGGGAGACCTGACAGCCCATAACAGCTTTATAGAGGGAAGAAACTGACTTCTTAAGGGTAACCCATCTCATAATGGCCTCTAAGTATCCGTATTCAAGATAGACTACAATCCCCCCAAACGGAGCTATACACGCGTGTCTTAGCTGCATGTATCGAAACAAGGATAACCGAGGAAGGTCAATCTGTAGCTGCCTTTCTGCAAACGTCAAGTATACACCATCTTTATACAATCGTGTAAGGTATTTCACTCCCCAGGCAGCCCAGAAACCATAATCTGGGAGCTCTACTAGTTCTGGCAGTTTCCTATTACACCACAAGGGGACAACCGGGGACAAAACACTGTCTTCGCCACTATGTCCGTATGGGTGAATAAAATTCTTCCAGACCGACACAGCTACACTCATCATCGGCGTATAATAATGTCGGAAACAATTTCCCTCTCTATAAGGCAGATTGGCAAGTCCCTCAAGTGAGCCTATCAAAGCTACCTCTAGCACCACAGACGGGTCATTCGTATTACCCGGGATCCATTTTGATATATATGTCAACTGGATCGCTACATAATAGACATACAGGTCAGGAAATTCAAGCCCACCTTGGTCATGCGGGACTTTAAGTGTGGCCCTGTTCAGACGAGGAGTGGCGCCTCCCCATAGAAAAGAGAAAAATAGTTTGTCTAACAGCTTGAAATGCGACTTGGGAATCAACCCCGGGGCTGCTCTTATATATATATAAGAGCTTGGGTAATATTACCATTTTAACTATATTCACCCGTCCAATAAGGGACAGAGGGAGAGTGGCCCATGACTTCAACCTCAACTCCACCTGTCTCACCACTGGCTGGAGGTTTAGCACACCAAAATTAGAAAAATCTTTATGTATAATCACTCCCAGGTATTTCAATTGCGTGACAATTTGAAGAGTGGAGATGGGGGTTACCAAGCTCAGGTCAACGTCATCTAGCATAAACAATATGGATTTCCCCCAGTTTACCCGTAAGCCAGAGTAATTTCCAAATGCATTCACCGTTTCCAGCAAATGTTCCAAAGAGGCCCCCGGATCTCCCAAATACACCAACATGTCATCTGCAAACAACAATATTTTTTCTTCAAGACCTGCAACCAACCATCCCCGAATGCCGTCAAGCACATTAATCATAATTGATAGTGGTTCCATAATGAGGGTGAAGAGCAGTGGTGAGAGCGGGCACCCCTGCCTAGTGCCTCTTTCCAGTGGGAAAGGGGGAGAAAGCAATCCATTTACTCTGACTCTCGCCATGGGTTGCAAATACAACAGGCACAGTCATTTAATAAAACTAGAAGGAATCCCCATCCGTGACAACAGTATCCACATGAACCTCCACTCAACAGAGTCAAAAGCTTTTTCGTTGTCTAAGGCAGCAATCACTCTACTCCCCGCATTAGTGTGGGTGACATGCAAGTTGGTAAATAACCGTCTTAGATTAATGTCAGCAGTTTTCCCCGGCATAAATCCTGACTGGTCTGTGCCAACTGATGATGGAATCACTCTATTCAGTCTCATAGCCAAAACTTTCGCCAAGATCTTTGCATCTAGGTTAAGCAAGGAAATTGGCCTATATGAGCTGCAAAGATAAATTATTTAAATTGTTCTCAAACTAAACTATTTTGCTAAAAGCTGAGCAGGTATAAGTGAAAATGCATTTCTATGATTAGTGTCTTCAATGATACATTGTTCAGCTTTCAAACTGTACCTTTATACATAGATTTAGGTTACAGTAAACTTATTTTATCACAACAGAAAGTGTGGACCTATTCTATCTCAGAGACAGTAATGTGTCAAAGATCAGTGTAAAATAAACTGTCTCGGTTATTTTGTGTTTATCTACAAAAAAAAAAAAAAAGTCCATAAGAGTCAATGGATTTAGAGAAGTAGCTGGTCCTTTTATCCCAGAGTCTTGTGTTTTGTGATATTCATCTAGTTTAGGTTAAGGTTACGTCAAAGCAGCACACACACACACAGTATCTTGAAAGAACCAGATACAAAGATTTAAGTCAGTGGAGAACATTGTACTGGAATACAGTTTATTTTCTGTAAAAGATACTGCTGGTATTTGACAATCAATAAAGAACAGATAGAAGTAAAGCAATTTTTTTTATACTTCAAGGTTCTTCAAAAATAAACAGCTGTAAACAAATATATAAGCAGATGAGTAGACTGAAACCTTGATTCTTTCAAGCCCAGTGTAATGGATATATTGCTGCACTGTAACTTCTCTTAGTCTTTTTTCATTTGTCGAAAAATATTGATCACATCTTTGTGGTCAATCTTCTATATGTTTAAAACTTCTGCAAACAGTACAGAAACTATAAACTGGTAACACAAGGGATGTCAGTATCAATGGGGCCAGAGTATTGTCTTTTTGGTTTTATTAAAAACCAAACATACACCTAGAACCAAATTGGAACCTTCACTAAAGAGAATATAAAGTTCAAATCAGTATTGCTAAATGTCAGATAAGACACTTTTAGCCCTAGGCAAATAGAGCAAATGGTGCCTCTGCATCTCCGGGAAAAATTAAAACCCGTAGTCCTGACCTGATGCATGGCACCTCCTGCTGTGCCCACCCCTGCTAGATGAGGCAGGGGGAAAAAAACTATTTTGCCATTTATGTGGAGGTAATTTAGTCCCTTTAGGGTATTTAGCTGCCAAGGGGCGTGAACACATATTAATGTATAGAAGAAAAGTGTGCTATTACAGCTTTCCCATTCCCATTGCCTTTTGCAAGGTGTGCTAGGGGCAATAAGATGCAGGCCTGGGAACTGTCATTAGGCTCACAACTACTGCATGAACCGCAGCATCTAAATAGTGAAATGCTTGGTACTGGAGTTTTCTCCTTTCTCAGTGGCTAAAGGCACACACCTGCCATGTGTGGAGCGGGACAGCTCCTGCGCCTGCTCCATAAATCTTTGTGTACTCTTATTGATAACCAGAGGTAGGCAGCCTACGTGGTTGCCTACCTCTGCTACCCGTCGTCCTGGCCCTGATTACAACACACATACTAAAAAAAACATTTATTTCCTATGGTGAAGTTGAGGGGAGCAACTGGCAGGAAGCTAGTGTGAATGATCTGTGGCAGACAGACCGCAAACATTTATCTCACAGTGAGTGATCTCTGGCAGGTTGTGCGGACTGCAGACTACATACAACTATAGAGATAATGCGATGTGCAGCAGTAGGAGTCAGGACACTGTCACCAATGCTGCCCATGATTAAATGTCACTCACATTAAGCTCACTTCTGCTGAACATCATCTTTGTGTCTCCCAACTAGCACTTTGGTGACTGTAGTAGTGAGGCTGAACAGGTCCTGGTTTGTACCGGTGACGAGGCAGCATGGGTCTGCTAGGCAAAGGGTGGTGCATATCCCAGAGGCACCACAACAGTCAAAGATGTTCCAGCTCTGCAGAACATGGGGCTGCAGAGATGAAAGGGCAGGTCTCTGTGCATGGGTGGGTAATGGACCAGCAGCACACATGCAGTCCAAAAAGTCATCTGGCTGCTGCTTACTATCATATGCTGCTGTAACAGTCATTAACTTTTCTATATCAAGATGCGCCCCCTTACTATCTGGCAGAGGGGGTGCCCAAACGATCGCCCAACTTTATCTACCCATTGTCTTGGCACTGCTTAAAATATAGTTTGCCAGAAAATAAAATATTCTTTGATTATATAAATAGCAATAAGATTGAAACTAAAATTGTTGGCCCTTTAAAAAGCAGTAAGGAAGTTACTGTAGAATGTGATGGGGAAAAAACAAATCTATTTAAGCAAATCTATATCAGGGTATTAATTAAGTTTTATCACCTTATGGTGTCAGCAAACCTGAAATGGTCCCTAAAAATATTCTAATAAAAATGAGGCTCCAAAATTGAATAGTTTATCCTTTAATTCTAAGGCAGGTGGTCAAATATCACAGTGTCCCATCTGGGATATTTTTAAAGACAGCAGAATCAGGAAAATCAATATTGATTTGCATTTTCCTGTTAATATCTACTTTATTAAAGCACAAAAAAAATGAATTGTTAAAATTGAAAACCTGCAAGAAAAGGAAACTTTAAAACTTAATTTCCACTTTCCTTTATTTTATGTGAAAAACCTGAAGGGTTAAAAAACGTCCTCAATGTAGTTTTATCGGGGGGTGAATTATTTTAAATGGAGTGATTTATAGGAGTGTTTATTATATAGGCTGCTCAAAGCTACTTCAGAACTGAATTGGTCCCTAAAAAATTTTGTATTGCTAATTTTCTTGAAAATGTAAAAATGTGCTACTAAATTTATGAACCCCTTAACATTCTAAAAAATAATGTTAAAATAATATGTCAACATATAATAGACATATGGTAAATGCTTGTAAGAAACTGTTTTGTGTGGTATATCTGTCTTATACACAGAAGATTTAGGGCTTGTTCACACAACGTTTTGGATCCGTTTTGGATGCATTTTACGGATCCGTTTTTAACCTGCGAAAACTGGATGCAAACTGCATCCAAAAAGCGGATCCAGAAAACGTAACAGCTGATCCTTTTTTAAATGCGTATTGGATGCGTTTTGCATGCGTTTTACGGATCCGTTTTTTCAATCAATCTATCAAACTGCAATTTAAATATAATATAACCTACCAATGACCAAGAAAAAACCCTTTTTTTTACCAAGTGTCGATCAACTGTACATACACCTATGATTTTAGAACCCGCCCCCCCTATTTTTTTTTTAAGTCAACCAACAGTTTTCAAACCCACCCCATGTAAATGAATTAATAACAATCATTTATAAACTAAATCATTTATAAACTAAATATTTATAAACTAAATATATATTTATATACTTTTTATATAAATATACATTTATATACTATTATATACATTTATAATATTATATACATTTAATTATATATAAATACTATACAAAAGTATATATTTATATATATATATATATATATATAATTATATATATATATATATAAAATATATATATTTTACTATCATATACATTTAATATATATAATTATATACGTTTATATAAATATATATTTATATACATTTATAAACAAAAATATAACCCAAACATAATATTAAAATTTTATATTTAATTTAAATCCAATGCGTTTTATGGATGCGTTTTTGGCATCGAAAGCGGATCCAAAACGCACCCAAATGTATGCTGCGCTTTTGGATCCGCTTTCGGGATGCCAAAAGCGCACTCCATTATTTCCTATGGGGATTTCTCTTGCGTAAAATACAAGAAGAATTGATATGTCAATTCTTAAAACGGATCCGAAAAGCGGATCGCGAAAAGCGCATCGGCGATCACTCGTGTGAATAGCGATGCGCTTTTGCGATTGAACGCAATGTTAATCACACTGACAATTGTTAGATCCGTTTTGTGGATCCGTAAAACGGATCTGTAAAACGGATCACAAAAACTTTGTGTGAACAAGCCCTTAAAAAAAAGTCTAAGTTTTCTACATTTTCAAAATATTTTGATATCTTACACAAATAAACAAGATTTGTATTGACCAAAATGTATTACCATCTAAAAGCACAATGTTTCACAAGAAAACATTTTCTAAATCATATGGATTAGTAACAGCATTAACAAGTTATTCCCACATAAAATATTTCAGTTATTAAATAGTGAGGCCGTGTCAAGATGGTCAAAACTAGCTGTGTGGCAATGGGTTAACGACACATAGTTTCTATTGGGTCACTGTTGCTGGTGGGTCAGTATTCTTTTAAAAATGTTTATTAATGACCTTGCAGATGGTTTACACAGTAGAATATCAGTTTTTGTGTCTAAAACTGTGTAAAGGAATTAACAAAAAAGAGACTACTGTACATAAAATGATATATATAAGGCCATGAGCATGTCAAGGGAAAATTCATGCCAAAAATACTGACATGATGATGACATGGCATGAATACATGACATGATGAAACTGACATGGAAAAGGATTGGGAGTCTTAATTGACAGCCAGCTTAATTGTAGCAAACGGCGTCAGGAATATAAGCTAATAAGATCATTGGTTGTATCAAAAGGAGAAGGGATACACACATAAGAACATAATTCCCCCATTATACAAATTAGAGTGGAGTGGTCTGCTCAGGGCCGTTCCTAGGCTAAATTGCACTCAGGGCAAGGTGAAGAAATATCCCCCTCCGTAACATAATGCGACACATTGCATCACCATCAACCAAATCTAAAATATACAAAAAGCTTTAACACAATGTGCTACGTATAAAACTACTAAATAATAGTCATACAGTTACCAAATAACACCGCTACACAAAACCAGAATCCCAAGACCACTAAGACCACATATCACCAACACATAGTGATCGAATAATACCACCATACCATGACCATATATCACCACCGTATAGTGACTGAATAGTACAAACTGACCATTACTGAATACAAACCATTATACTACAACCAATATTACCGGCAAACAATAACCATACAATGATGGATACCCGCTGAACACAGGCTCTGCAGACATATAAATGATTACATTAAAGTTATATCTCACGGGAAACGTCTCTGAAGAGTTGGTCTCTTTCTCTTCTTCTTCTTCTCCATCTGTCCCAGGCTGCCATGACGACTTATCCCGGCCACGACTCTTCACTGTAAAATTTACAAAACAAACATCTTAGACTCCTCACTTTATCAGCACTTCTCTACCAATTCCTATCTCTATACAAACTCCCCATCTATAGCACTTCATATGGTAGCCATTTAGTAGCCCCTGTAGCCAGGTAGTAGCCCCTGTAGCCAGGTAGTAGCCCCCAATAGCCAGGTAGTAGCTCCCTGTAGCCAGTAGATGCCCCCCTGTAGCCAGGTGATGCCCCCCTGTAGCCAGATGATGCTCCCCTTTAGCCAGATGATGCCCCTGTAGCCAGTGATGCCCTTCTGTAGCCAGTAGATGCCCCCCTGTAGCCAGTATATGCCCCTGTAGCCAGTAGATGTCCCTCTTGTAGCCAGTAGATACCCCTGTAGCCAGTAGATGCCCCCCTTGTAGCCAGTAGATACCCCTGTAGCCAGTAGATGCCCCTTGTAGCCAGTAGATGCCCCCCTTGTAGCCAGTAGATGCCCCTGTAGCTAATTATAAAAAAAAATAAAAATACTCACCCCGGTCCGCGCGTCCTGGTCCGGATCTGCTGAGTGGTGTAAGCGGCGTGATGACGTCACGCCGCTTACACCACTCAGCTCCCATTGCTCTACTCGGCCGGCAGCGACTGCCGACTGAGGAGACCCAATGTCGCAGGGGACGCGGTGAAAGCTGTGCGCCCCCTGCAACGCTGATACATACAGGGGAGAAGGCAGGATGTTAACGATCCGTCCAACCTCCTCCCTGTAACAGCAGACTGCTGACTCTGCGCGACTGTTATAAAACAGTCGCACAGAAACAGGGGCTATCATCCGGGCAGGCGAGGCGGGCGGCCGTGGCACCCCCCTCAGGTGAGCGGAGCCTCTGTGCCCCTCTGTGCCCCTCTGCGCCCCTAGGAACGGCCCTGGGTCTGCGCAGAAATCTCATGATCTATATCAGGCATCCTCAAACTGCAGCCCTCCAGCTGTTGGGAAACTACACCTCCCATCATGCATCTATATAATCTATAACAGTGGGAATGATGGGAGTTGCAGATTCCCAACAGCTGGTGGGCCACAGTTTGAGGATGCCTGATCTTTAATTTACAAGAACTATATCAATTAAAAGGGGGAATTGTTTTCTGTAATAGGAGTGTAACGTTTCAAGGCTTTATTAAGGCAAAACAAAACGGTACATCCAACAAGAACGGCCGGTTCTGTGACGTCACCCCAATTTTAAACCGGGCGCCATGCTCGTCCTCACACCCCCTATCACTGTATGTTGGGGGAACTGCCCTGTGCCCCCGCGCTGTTATATATCTCAATAAAGACCACTTTTAACGCGTTTTTTTGGGGGGTGTCACATTTTGCTCAAGACTGTTCTTTTACTTCTAATTGATTTTGTGGGGTATTAACTAAAGTCCAGTGTTTTTCCAATGCAGCTGCTGTACATTTTAATCTATCTGTCATTTTCTTCAGCACATGAAATCCAAAGGTTTCTAAGCCTGCCCTTTTGTATTCATTTAAAAGGAAAAAGGTTTTTAAAATCCAAATATTTTGCGAAATTTAGATCCAGGGGTTTTTTTAAGGGCATTGTTCTGCGTTGTGGCACAAAAAGAAACATTCCTTTTCACCCCCAAAAGAAGAAATTTTGCCTGTAGCAAATTCAATCCAAAGGGTTAAACAATTTTTTTGTTGTTTGTTTTCCGTAAAAACACGCCGTTTTAAACATACAAAGCGGTAATTGTTGGCAGCATATTTTTTTTGCGCAATTTAAAAAAGGGGTAACTAAATATTTTCTCCCTTTTGCTTAAAAAAAAAGTTTTTTTTCACCCCAAAAAATCATTTTGCATACAAATTCATAACAAGGGTTAATTAAAATTTTTTCGGGTTTTTTGTTTTCCGTAAAAAAACCCCTTTTTTAACACCAAAAGTGGAAATTGTTGGCGCATTTTTTTTTGCACAATTTTACACAAGGGTTTTAACTAAGTTTTTTTCTGCAGTTGTACTTAGTAAAATAAACGTTTTTTTCACCCCAAAAAATATATTTTGCCTGTAACAAAAAACATAACCGAAGGTTAAATTACAAGTTTTATTTTGTTTTTTCCGAAAAAATACTGCTGTTTTAACACGTACAAAGCTATATTTTTTGGGCAGCATATTTTTTTTGCGCAATTTACACCCAAGGGTTAATAAGTATTTTTTTGAAATTTGTACTTGTAAAAAACTTCTTTTTCACCGCCAAAAAATTTTGGCTGTACAAATTCTTTTCAAAGGGTTTAAATTTACATTTTTTTCTTTTGTTGTGCCCGAAAAATACACGCCTTTTTAACAGCTCAAAGCGTAATTGTTGGGCAAAATTTTCTTTTGCGAAATTACATCCAGGGTTAACTAATTTTTTCCATTTACTTGTAAAAGAAACTTCTTTTCACCCCCAAAAGAAGAAATTTTGTTAGCTTAATTTTTCAATCCGAAGGTAATCGAGTTTTTCTGTTTTGTGTCGTAAATCACGGTTTAAAAATTAAAATGGAATTGTTGGCAGCAATTTTTTTCCCAAATTTACACCCAAGGGTTAACTAAAATTTTTCTCAGTGTACTTAAAAAAAACGTTTTTTTCACCCCCAAAAGAAAAATTTTTGGCTGAGCTAATTCAATCAAAGAAATTACGATTTTTTGTTGTTGTGTCCGTAAAATACACCCGTTTTTAACACTAAAAGCGGTTAATTGTTGGGAGCACTTTCTTTTCCCAAATTTAACCAAAGGGGTTTAACTAATTTATTTTTCCCTGCAGTTGTATTAGAAAAAAAACGTTTTTTTCACCCCCAAAAAAGAAATTTGGGCTTAGCATAATTCATATCGAAGTTAATTAATTTTTGTTGTTTTTCCCGTAAAATACCCCTTTTTTTTAAACCACAACGTAATTGTTGGCAGCATATTCTTTTGAAATTTAAAAAACCCAGGGTTTAAACTAAGTATTTTTTGAGTTTACTTAGCAAAAAAAAAACGTTCTTTTCCCCCAAAAAAAATTTGATGATGAGTAGCCCACCGCACTTGGGGGCCGGGGGAACAAAGGGTTCATCATCGCAGGAAAGGCGTCAGCTTCCGTCAGCACGGGGCACCACAAAGGGGTTTTGGGGCCGTGAGTCAGCAGGGGAGCGCATGTGAGGGAGGGAGCCAAGGGATAGGGGTAGAAAACCCGCTTCGCCGGGCCAAAAAAGTAGCGGGACAGGGGGGTCAGCGAGGCACGGGGGCAGTAGTACTCTGCGGAGCGTTGGCGGGAAATCAGATACTCGGGGGTGTAGCAGTTTTTGCTAAGAACCGGGGACCAAATGGGGAAAGTAGAAACTGTGGGCAAAAGTAAGCTGGCCAGGGGGCTAACTTGGCACCACGGCCCGCGTCAAAACATCAGGTCACCATCCGGGGGGCCTGGGAAAAAAGTGGGGGTAAATGTTGGTCCAGTGCCGCCCCAGCAAAAAGCACAGGGCCCAGTGGGACGATGCCATTGCACCCTCAAGGTTCCCCCACCTCTGCGAAGGGGGGGGTTTCTCTTTTTCCCCCATCTCCCTCCAGAGCTCCTCTCCACCACCATGGCGCCACAGTTTCAGCGAGGCGATTGCAAAAGAAAAACATTTTGTTCCAACCTCCTAAGGGGGCAGAAGCGCCGTGCCCCCGGGCCCAAATTTTTTGTACCAGTCCCTCCCTTTCCCAAAAATGGACCTGCACCTTCAGAGAACTAATGGCTTTTGCCGGTGAATGGAGATTCCAAACTGTAATTTTTTTTTTCAAAAAGGGATACCACATTTCATAAATATTTGGGAAAAAAGGTGGGCCAGTCCTTTAGCTTTTCGTTTTTTCCAAGGTGACGGGGACGCGGACGTCTGAGCTGTAATACGTCAGGGGCCAAAAATTCCTTTACAGCCCACTGGGGGAAGTCTTCCTGCCCGGCACACCAAAAACTTGGACGGGGACGCGCTTTTTCCCCCCACTTGTCAAACTGCGGTCCTGCCCAAAATTTCCCCCCCCTCCACCACCACCACCATCTCAGCCTCCACAAGACTGCCCATCATACCACATGTGAGGGGACAGGGTGTCACGCTTTTTTCCCGGGCTTCTGGGCGAACGAAGTCCACAGGGAGGAACTGCTCCGCCTCATGCAGAAAGAAATCATTGGGTTTTTCTCCGTCCAAACTGAAAAACGGAACATGGTTACAACAATGGGAGAACATGTTCCGCGCTGCACCGAGGGGGGAGGGTCCATCACCCTACTGGGCAGTGTTCAATCTGGTTGTAAAAGGTTTCCCTGAAGTTTCCCACCACTTCAGAAGATTTTGAAAATGGCCAGAAACTGTGCAGCACTTCATCCTTTCCCCTACAAAGCCAGAACACCCTCCTCGGTTGCATCGGCAGAACGGACCCCCCCCAACCCCCTTGATATCGATTTTCCCCCCTTGGAATTCCAGCCTGCACATGTTGGCCCGGGGTGTATTGAAAAGAAAGCCATTAATGTTTAATGATTCCCGGGCCTGTGCGAGCCGATGGAGAGTTCCAAAGCCGTAATTTTTTTTCCCAAAAAGGCAGTACCAGCACTTCCCAAATGAAGAACAAAGGGGGGCCACCCCTTGGTTATTGGTTTTTTTTCCAAGGTGTATGGCAGTGCGGAGTGGGGAGCTGTACTACTCGGGGAGGTACATGTCCCTTTCGCCCCCCGGGGAATGTGTTCCTGCCCCTCACACCAACATTGGGCAGGAAACCCGCTTCTCCTCCACTTTTTTTAAAAGCTTTTCCTTGCCAGTGCTGCCCCTCCCCCACCCCACCCCAACTCAGCCCCACAATACTGCCAATTTTTAAACCCAGTTTTAGTTGGGGGTGAAAAGGTTTCCCAATCTTCTACGAATTTTTAAATGTTCAAAAAAGGGGAGAAACGTGCAGCACTTATCCATTCTACAAAGCCAGGCACACCCTCCTCGAGTTTAGCGGCAGAAGCCCCCCCCAACCCAAAAGGGCTGATAGGGGGAGTTTTCCACCCTTGGTTTTTCCCGCCTCCATGTTGGACCCAGTATAAAAAGAAAAGGGCCCTTTTCGATTTTTTGATGATCCAGGTGGACAGGAGTTCCCCTTGTAATTTTTTGTCAGCCAGTTGCAGTCATGCGTGAAACCTGGTTTGCTGTGGCCCTCGAGGGGCAGTTTTTTTTTTTTTTCATCGCCAAAACATGAATAACGTCATTCCACGTTCATGTCCTGGACAGATCTGAAAAATCTGTCTGGGCAGGGACTGGAAAGTGGGACTAATCTCGCGGCCAGGTCTGGGGGGGATGAATGGAGAGGAGGGGGAAACATTGGGCAGAAGCAAGGGCCCCGGGGAAATGAGTTGAATTTTCTAAACCCAAAATGACAAGAGAGGGGGAGCAGGAGCACTGGAGGGGGTGATTTGGGGAAAGAGGAAACGAGGCCAAAAGACCTGCAAGCACGTGGGAGTAAACATGGAATGGGGGCAGGGAGCCCTCGGATTTCCTTGTGGGAGATGGGCCCCCAGCATGCGGTTTTTCCTGGCTAGTGCCCGCCGAATAGTCACCCTCTGGGAAGGGGTGACCCTTTTGGGTCTCCCACCCTATTTTGGGCCCCCGCTACCGTTTCCCCCAAAAAGGGGGCCCTTTTTTCCCCCCCTTCCGGAAAAGGGAAAGACAAATCAAATACCAAAAGGGAAATCCTCCATAGTCAAATTTTGGCCCCCTGCCCCTTGGGTAACGTCCCTCCTCTGACAGGTCCTAGACCGGGGATTCCTCAGCGCTCAGTACTACTGCCGGCCCTTTTTGGGAAGAAGGTGGGGTGGGGGGGGGAGGCCCGTAACCAGCTCCATTTTAGCACCCAAACCCAAGCCTGGAGTCACTGAGGCACCCCCTTCCTTCACCCGCCAAGAGAGACAAAATCGCCAGCAGCACAGCAGCAGCAGGACCCGGAACAGACCCCGGGAACCCAAAAAGGGGGGTGGCCCCTTAAAAATTGGGAACCCGCCCCCCGCCACCCCCCGTTAGAAAAATCCCCCTGGACTACGGCACCAAACTGGAAAGTTGTTGGGCCCGCAACCCTTTCCCAGTTTTTGGGGATTGGAAAAGCTGGTCCCCCGGCCCCCCCCCCCATAATTAGTTGGGGAACAAGCGGGGGATTCAGGCAGCGGGGCCTTTAAAACCCCCCAAAGGGGCAACCCCCTTTTTGTCCCTGGGAAATTAAAAACTACCTATCAAATCAATTGCTTTTTTTAAACGGGGGGCCGGGTTTTACAAACCCCAACCTTAAGTGAACATACCAAAAGCCCTTAAGGGGGTCCCCACCCAAACCGTGAAAATTTATCTCGGTTCAAAAATACCCCCCTCACCAATTCGAAACCCCACCCGCCGAAACCACACACTGCGCCTTTTCCTTCCCCCAAAAACAGCACCACCACAAAACCGGGGGCAGGCCCCCCCCAACCCCCCACACCGTCATTGGGGCCCCCTCCCCATGACCCATCTTTCGCTGCTTTGCCCGGGGGGCCGTGACCCCACGTGTTTATTGTGCACTCCGACCCGCTGCTGCGCTGTTTTTGGCTGCGCCTTTTCCGCGGCCCCCTCCACACCCTGTCCCTTGGGGGGCCCCCCTCCCAACCTCAAAAGGGTGTTGCCCCCGGGCCCTCACCCCTCCACCACTATAAATTTTCCAAATCTCTCCTACCCTGTTTTGGGGCCACCCCAACTCTTCCTTTGGGGCCACTCTGTGGCCTACTACTGTTTTTGGCCCCACCTCCAGAATGCATTGGCCACTGTTTCTGACCCTTCCCCTGTCAGCCGTGGCTGGGTTCCATGACCTACACACCAAAAGTCCCTTGGGTAACCACTGTTTTTGGAACCTTTAAGCTTTCGTCTGGTGGGGTGCTGCCCGTTGGGGCCTACCCCACTCCCGTCCTTAATTGCCCCTGGGGAGACCTCAGGGGGGCTGCCTTTTGGCCCCGCCCCGGGGGGACCTCCCACCCCCTCTGTCCCTTTGTGCCCCCTCTGTGGGCCCCCAAATCCTTTTTTTGCCACCCCCCCAAAAAAGTCCCTTGTGCCCTTCTGACCCTCATTCCCGCTGCCCCGCTGTCACCTTCACTTTCCGGGCATTTTGCCCCCCTCCCCGGCCCCAACTCCCCCGGTTTTTTTTGCCACCTTTCCCAAAAAGTCCTTTTCCCCCATGTTTTGACCTCAAGGCCCCCTGGGGTGGCCCCTGCCGTTGAAATTCCCCCACTCTGTCCTTTTTGCTAAAAATTCCGACATCCCCCTGCTTTCTGCTAGGGCTCCCCGCCGTTTACCCCCCACTCTCTTCATTGTTTCCACTCTGTGGCCCTTTTCCGTTTTTGGCCCCCCCCAAATTTTCATTGTCCACTCTCTGAACCCCCATGCCGCCGGGTGTGGCCTGCTGCCCTGGGGCCAAAACCCCCCCTTTCATTGGGGCCACTCTGTGGCCTAAACCCCCGTTTTTTTGGGCACCCCCCAAATTCCCCTTGGGCCAAAAGTTTGACCTCATTTCTGCTGTGGGACTGCTGCCCTGACCTACACCCCTCTGGCCATTTTCCACTGTTTGGGCCTCAAAGCTGCTCGTGGCGCTGCCGTGACCTCCCACCTTTCCCAAAATTGGGGCTACTGCCCCACAACAAAAACGCGCCGGGGCTTAAGGGGTGCCAGTTTACCCCCCCACCCCCTGTCATTGTGCCCTCTGTGGCCCCCTTTTCCTGATTTTTTGGGCCAAACCCCCAGAATGGGCATTTGGTGGGCCCCTTCTCTGACCTCCCCTCGGCTGGGGTGGGGGCTGCTGCCATGACCCAAAACTTTTTTCATTTTTCCACTCTGTGGCCTACTCCTGGTTTTTGCCACCTCCAGAAATCATTGGGCCACTTTTGATCTCATGCTGCTGCTGTGGGCTGCTGGGGCCCAGATGCCTCCCCAAAAACCCTTTTAATTGTTGGCCCCTGTCCCGAAACCCCAGTGCTGGGGTGGCTGGCCGTGACCCCACTCTCTGTATTGTGCCACCCGTGGCCAAAATCCTTTTTTGGCCCCCTCCAGAATTTCACTTTGCCACTGGGCTGACCTTTTTTCCGGACGCTGCCCCTGACCTACACTCTCTTTTTCTTTTTCCAAATGTTTTAGAACTTTTTGCTGCTGCTTGGGCTACAGCCGTGACCCCCCACTCTCTTTTCCCTTGTTCCCACTCCCTTGGCCTAATCCGTTTTGGCCCCCTCCAGAATGTCCCTTGTGCCACCCGTCCGGGGCCCCCAAAGCAGCGCGCCCCTCCCTCCCTCTAGTCATTGGTTCCACTCTGGCCTACTCCCGTTTTTTCCACCCCCAGAATTTCATTTTCCACTGTCTGACCTCATGACTGCTCGTGGCCCGCCCGCCCCTGACCTCCACCTCCCGTCCCTTTTCGCAACCTGTGGGCCCTTCTCCTGTTTTTTGCCCACCTCCAGAAATTGTCAAAAGGTGCCACTCTCAAAAACCCCGCTGCTGCCCCTGGGCTCTGCGGGAAACCCAAAAAACTTTTTGCCCTTTGCCCCCTTTGGGCCCACCCCCGGCTGTTTGGCAACCCCAGATTTTCATTTTTTGGGCCCCTTCTGGCCCATGGGTGCGGGTGTTGCTCCCTTTTCCAAATACCCCCACACTCTGTTTAATTTTTTCCACTCTTGCCCCACTCCTTTTTTTTCCAACCTCCAGAATGTCAATGTGCCACTTCTTACCTCATGCTGGGTGCTGCCGTCACCCTCCCTCCTGTCATTGTGGGCCCCTTTTTTGACCCAAAACTCCCTTTTTTTTGGGTTGGGATTTTTGGCCCCCCACACGTGCATTTTGGCCCCCTCCTTTTGGGGGTCTCCTTGTTTTCCCCCCTCCAGAAAAGTCAAAAAGTGCCACTGTCTGACCCCATGCTGGGTCAGTGGGGTGGGGGCCCCCTTTTGGGCCCCCACACTGGTTTTTTTGGGCCCCCTCCTTTTTGCCCTACATCTTTTTTTGGGCCCCCTCCAGAATTCCTTTTGGGGCCAAAGGGCTGACCTCAAGGGTGGCCCGCGGTGGCTGCTGCCCCTTTCCCTTACTCCTGTCATTGTTCCACTCTAAAAGGGCCCTTCTCCTTTTTTGCCCAACCCCCCGAAGTCATTTGTGCAAAAACTCTGCCCGCAATTTCGGCTTCGGTGGCAGGTGCCCGGCCCCACACACTGTTTTTCCCCTTTTTTGCCAAATCTTTTGGGCCTTTAACCCCCTGTTTTTGCCAAACCCCAAAAAAAGGGATTGTTCCCAAGTCTGACCTCAGCTGCGGGAGTTTCTCCGCCAGTACCTAAAACTACATCTTTTCAAAGGCCCATCTTGGCCTACTCCTGTTTTTTTGCCACCCCAAAAATTTTATTGGGCCACTGTTTCTGGAAACCCCATGCTGGCCCCGGGCCTGGCCGTCACCCTCCACCTTTTCATTTTGGGCCACTGTCTGACCCCCAAGGGGGTTGCTGTTTTGGGGGTGCTGCCCGGGCCCGGCCCCAAAACCCCGTCCCATTGTGCCACCGGGCGGCCTTTTTGCTTTCCCGCTGTGGGTTTCTTTTGTGCCCCCAAAAGTGGTCATTGTGCCACTCTGGGGGGCCTTTCCCTTTTTTTTGCCACCTCCCCTAATTGGGGCATTTTTCCACCCGGGCCCGACCTCATGCCCCCGCGGCCCGTTGGGGGCCTTGTTTGCCCTGTTTCCTCCCCTTCCCCTGCATTGTTTCCACCTGGGCCCCCAAATCCCTGTTTTTTTCCACCCCAAAAAAGTTATTTGGGGGCCCCCTTTTCTAACCCATCCCGCTGTGGCGGCCTTTTGGGCCGGGTTCCCCCCTTTCCCCCACTTTTCACTGGGAAATTTTTTCCCAACCGAAACCCCCAGCTTTGTTTTTTTTCCACGTCGCTGGCCAAAGGGCATTTGTCCAAGGGTACATTTCCCCCCTTTCAGTTTTTTGGGGCAAATTTTTTGCCCTCTTAACGTCCCCGGGAAAAAATTTTTTTGTTGGGAACATTCTAATGCGCGGCGGCAGTTTAAAATTGGGGTGTTTATACTAAAACCCAACATTTTTTAAAGGAAGAACCCCAAAACCCAAACTCCCTCCCCCCAATTTTTAAAAAACAAAGGCCCCCAACGTTCTACATTTCCCTTCGCCCCTATGAATCCTGGAAAAACTGTTTTTTAAACCCATTTTTCCCAAACCAAATTCCCCAAACCCAAAAAAAAAAAATTTTTTTTTAAAACAAATTTTGGGGGAGATTCGCCCCCTCTCAAAAAAACTTTTTAGGGATATATTTAAAGTACAAAAAAATGGGGCAAAGGTATCCTTGGGGTTTTGGTTTTAGTGTTAGGGAAAGGGGGTAGGGGAAAAAAGCCCGGGGACTTTGTTAAGGCATTCTTGTTTGTCATTTCTTGTCTTTTTAATTTTAACCATTTTTGGTTTTTTCTATCCCTCCAATTTTACCATAAACGCAATGTCATTTTTTAAAATCCCATAAAAACAATTGGGAAATGCCCTTTAAAAGCGATTTTAAAATAAATTGCATACAGTTGAAACCAGAAATTTTTCATACACTACTTAAAAAAAATAAAATTGCATTTTTTCCCCCTACTGACAAAGAAATCCCCCAAAAACCTTACCCGTTTTTATGCAATTAGGATTAAATAAAATTAATTTTTAAATTTTTCCAAAAAGCCAGAATAATGAGAAAGAGAATTTTTTTCAGGCATTTTTATTACTTTCTGTAACGTCAAAAGTTTACATACATTTCATTAGAATTTTGGTAGCATTTCCCTTAAACTGTATGACTTGGGTCAAACATTTTGGATATCCTTCCACAAGCTTCTCACAATAGTTGGTAGGAATTTTGACCCATGCCTCCTGACACTATTAGTGTAACTGAGCCATGTTTGTAGGTTGCCTTGCTCTCACATGCCAGCTTTGCCCATAAATTTTCAATAGGATTGAGATCGGGGCTTTGTGATGGCCACTCCAAAACATTGACTTGGTTATCCTTAAGCCACTTTGTAACCAGTTTGGTAGTATGCTTTGGGTCATTGTCCATTTGAAAGACCCATTTCTGCCCAAGCATTAACTTACTGGCTGATGTCTAGAGATGTTACTTCAGAATTGCCACATAATCTTATTTCCTCATGATGCCATCTATTTTGTGAAATGCACCAGACCCTCCTGCAGCAAAACAACCCCACAACATGCTGCTGCCACCCCCGTGTTTCTCAGTTGGGATGGTGTTCTTAGGCTTCCGAATTTCTCCCTTTTTCCTCCAAATGTAACGATGGTCATTATGGCCAAATAGTTACATTTTAGCTTTGTCAGACTACAGGACAAGTATCCAAAAATTTAGGGTTTTGTTTTTTGTGTGCATTTGCAAACATTAATATGGCTTTTATATGTTTCTTTTGGCGTAATGGCTTCTTCCTGGCAGAGTGACCTTTCAGTCCAAGTTGATACAGTTCCTCAGCATCTTCACAAGGTCTTTTGCTTTTGTTCTTGGGTTGATATGCACATGTCGGACCAAAGCACGTTCATCTCTGAGACACAGAAACTGCCCCCTAACTGAGCTGTATAATGGCTGAACATTCGCATTGTCAGGGACTGTCAGGGACGCACACAAAGACACAGACAAGTGAGGCCCTGACACTTGTCCCAGCCTCTGTCCCTGCCTTTTGGGGAACCCGACTCCTTAATAGGCCGGCCCCAACCGGAAGACTGATGGCTGCACTGGTATAGGTGCGACACAGACAGGACAAACAGACACAGAACAATAAACGTAGTCGGGCGGTCAAAAGTCGGCAACAATACGGGCAGCAAGGTACAGAATCGTGAGACAAAGAGATTATCCGGGGTGCAAAGCGAAAGGTCAAGAGATCACAGAAGAAACAGAAGAGAGCAGGCGAACTATAGGGCAATGAGCCAAAATAGCAGGCAAGGCCGGAAGGAAACAGAGACCTTATATAGGAACAGATGAAAGGTAGAACTGAAGCAATAGGCAGAAGGAACAAAAGACCAGATAGGAGAAGAAGGCTGTCACTCAAGAAGGAACAAATATTAACCACGAGTGTGCTGGAAGATTCCTGGCCACGGACGTTGGTCAGGAATCAATTAGCACCCAGCACAAAATAAACCCAGTTCACACTAGTGATAAGAAACGTAGTCTTAAGTCAAAAAACATGGTTTACATCATACTGGCCGTGGCCGGCGACCAGAGCCAAAAGACGGGGGTGTTTCAGGCACAATCATGACATGTATCTTGTTTGTACTTGGGTATAGTTGTTTGCACAGATGAACAAGGCATCTTCAGGTATCTGGAAGTTGTACCCAAGGATGATCCAGACTTATGCAAGTCCACAATTCTTTTCCTGATATATTGGCTGATTTCTTTAGACTTTACCATGATGTTACACACAGGAGCAGTGTGTTTCTGGAGTGAATTAAAATAAATTCACAGATGTGTCTCTAGCTCAGATGTTGCCAATAAACCTATCACAAGCTGCCAAAGACATGAAATCATCATATGGGCTTTCCCAAATTTTTTAAAGGCATAGTAATCCTAGTGTATGTAAACTTTTGACTTTGCAGAAAGAAATACAAATGCCTTAAAAAATTATCTCTCTCTCTCTCTCTCTCTCTCTCTCTCTCTCATTATTCTGCATTTGGCAAATATAAATAATTTTGGTAATCCTATTTGATCTAAAACAGGTAAGATTGCTTCTGATTTCATGTCAGATAGTGAGAAAAACATGCATATGTGTCTTTTTATATAGTATATGTAAACTTCTGGTTTCAGCTGTATGCTTCGAATTATGTTTTCCTACAAATGCTTGGTTGGCTACAATTTGGCTCTAAGTACTGTAAGTTCAGGAGGCATATAAGTACTGGAGCCACTGTTAGGACCTAGGAAAGGCAAACGCTAAAGATGAAGACCAATTCTTTTATTGTGAGCCAACCAACATCTGTAAAAGAGAAACATGGACCGGACATCCTTGCTACACTTGCCACTTCATGGCGACCTTTTTAAAGTGGGTCCCTACACTAATGGGGGTACTGCATGGCAGCCACCGCCGCAGCAAAAACCACACAGATGAGGGGCACAGCCCAGTGGCCCAACAGTACCATTGCTGTCAGACCTAGCCCCCCGGCTCTGGGCTGCACCACCCTACCAGCACAGCATCACAAGCAGCAATGGCCACCACACAGTACCACCATCAAAAAAGGAAAGGTTGACACTGCTCACCTCTCCTGGGCTCCCTGCAAGTAGACTGAAAAAATAGGGCATTAACCCTTATACAGACTATTGCTAATTAAAAACACCTGGGCCAGATGGGGAGGAGTGCTCGTCCAAGTGAAAAAGCAAGGATATATTGTAAAACATATGTAAAAGAGAAACATGGACCGCACATCCTTGCTATACGTTGATCTAATGCTTCTCAGCATAATTTTTTACAAAAATGAACAGAAGGTTCTTAGTATACATTTTGATCAAAATGTATTTCCCCCCCTTGTTACTTCACGGCGACCTCTTTAAAATACAATATGTCCTTGCTTTTTCACTTGGGGACGTGAAATGACCACAAAGCCAAAATATTTTTGGAATTTTTTTCTTCTATGGTGTTCAGCATATGGGATAAATGATGGTATATTTTAAAAGCTCGGTACCAAGTATGTGGATTTTTTTTATTATTTAATTTTTTTATTTGTAAAATGGGAAAAGGGGGGAGATTTGAACCTTTAATATTTTTTTGTTCCTCTAACATTAAGTCCCCCAGGGTGCAATCATTTATACTATCCAATGCACTGTATAGATAATGCATTAGGGTGTACCAATATGGCAGTTTCACTACTTCCTGCCTCACCAGAACAGTGAAAATTACCCATTCATGTCGCACTCAGTGTTGAGTGTAAGGCAGAAATGTTTGCAAGTGGGTAATGAACTCACTTAGTGAAAGAAAGCATAGGGTGGTCATCAATGGAACATGCTCAGATTTGGTCACTATTACTGCTGGAGTAATATAGGAATCAATGTTGAATCCTATTCTCTTTAATATATTTATTAATTACTTTGCAGAGGAATTTCACAATATCAATCTTTGCAGATGATACCAAACTGTGTAAATGAATAAACACAGTAGTGGATAGTGTATGGCAGGGGTCCTCAAACTACGGCCCGCGGGCTGCATGCGGCCCACCGAGGATTTTTATCCGGCCCGCCGCTGCCACCTGCAGAGCCGCAGTCCTCTGAGTTACTGTGCGCTCTGGCCCCTGCTGTCGCGCTGCCTCACATCACTTGTCACCGGCCACAGCATCTCCCATATGATGGGAGGTGCCGTGGGCGGTGACAGATAAGATGGAAGCCATTGCGAGCCACACGACAGCAGGGGCCAGCTTTGGGGGGCGGACACTCTGCAGCGGACGGGAGGTGCTTGAGGGCGGACACTTACAATATATGGGAGGTTCCTGTGAGTGGCAGAGAGCGGACACTGTGCAATGTATACGCAGAATGTCCGCCCTCTGCCACTCACAGACACCTCCCATATATTGTAAGTGTCCGCCCTCAGGCACCTCCCGTCCGCTGAAGAGTGTCCCCCACCCACAGTCGTCCCCGCCGATGCCGATCGTTAGGGTCCTAAGTCAATACCGCAGGTACCGGCTTAGGACCTTAGCGATCGGTGATGGCAGCGGCGCCGGGACTAACTGTATGTGCGTCCGCCGGACGCACATACAGATCGATACTTCTGCGGAGAGCAGGGGCTCTCCGCTCTGCATAGTACTCTGATGAGGCGCAGGAAGGATGCGCCTCACCAGAGTCCACAGCACGGGCGGCGTCAGCGTCATCATGCTGCGGCGCGGCCTGGTGACGTCACGCCGCCCGAAGAAGAAGCCCAGGAGCAGCGACAGTGGCGGGGAGCCAGGTAAGTGAGTGATGTCAGTTTTTTATTTTTATTTTCTCCACACCTGCTGGGGGCCTAATTCTACCTATGTCTGCTGGGGACCTAATTCTACCTACACCTGCTTTGGGCCTAATTCTACCTACACCTGCTGGGGGGCCTAATTCTACCTACACCTGCTGGGGGCCCTAAATCTACCTACAGACCTGCTGGGGGCCCTAAATATACCTACAGACCTGCTGGGGGCCCTAATTCTAGCTACAGACCTGCTGGGGGCCCTAATTCTACCTACAGACCTGCTGGGGGCCCTAAATCAACCTACAGACATGATGGGGCCCCTAAATCTACCTACAGACCTGCTGGGGGCCCTATATCTACCTACAGACCTGCTGGGGGCCCTAATTCTACCTACAGACCTGCTGGGGGCCCTAAATCTACCTACAGACCTGCTGGGGGCCCTAATTCTACCTACAGACCTGCTGGGGGCCCTAATTCTACCTCCAGACCTGGTGGGGGAACTAAATTCACCTACGTCTGCTGGGGGACCTAAATTCACCTACGTCTGCTGGGGGACCTAAATTCAATAATAAATTGGGTATCACTGTAATTGTATCGACCCACAAAGTAAAACTTTTTTTAAAAACTATATTCCGGCCCTCCGATGGTCTGAGGGACCGTGAACTGGCCCCCGGTCTAAAAAGTTTGAGGACCCCTGGTGTATGGTCACTAAGGAATCTGGATAGGTTGGAGGCCTGGGCAGAGAAGTAGCAGATGAGGCTTAAAATGGATAAATGCAAGGTTATGCACATGGGGAGGAAAAATCCATTACATGATTACTTGTTAAACCAAAAAACTCTAGGTAAAACTAACATAGAAAAGATCATGGGAGTACTGCCAAGGCAAATATCATTGATCATATATGAAAACGGGCACAGATGCACACAATGAGATTATTCTCCTATCATACAAATCACTGGTCAAATCACACATGTAATATTGTGTACAGTTTTGGGGAAAGACATTGTAGAGCTTGAACAGGTTAAAAGACAGGCAACTAAAATAATAAAAGGACTGGGTGGACTGCAATACCCAGAAAGATTAGCAAAACTATGGTTATTATGAAGACTTCAGAGTGACCTATTAAACATATATAAATATATTGTGTCAATGTAGAGATCTCTCCCATTATATTTTAGATATTCACAACAAGGGGGCATCCTTTACATCTGCAGAAAAGAAGGTTTCTACACGAGCACAGAAAGGGACTCTTTACTCTGTACTGGTGAACTCACTAATTAAATGTGAAAGAAGCCTGATGCATTTCTATAGTTCAATAATACAACAAGTAATAGTGACTAGATTTCTGGAGATGGATCCGTGATCAAGGGATTTATTCCGATTTCCAGACTGGAGTTGGTTAGGACTTTTCATCTTAAAATGAAGACAACTGGCTCATGGGATTTTTTTTTTTTTTTCAAATTCTAGAAGAAGCTTTATTGAAGGTCGAATACTATAAACACATGTAACAATCACACAATAGGTGCAAAATAACAGAGAAGAGCCCTGTAGTTGAGGGCTCTGCATTATGGAGAGCACAATCGTATATGTCGACCTAAGAGCATAAGAAAAGGTCCAAAAAAGGAGAAAAAAGGGAAAAGAAAAAGGACATTGATTTCCAGGGCGCCTGTCCATTCCCTATTTCCATAGGCATCACAAAGAAAGCCATATACAAAGTAAGGGTCGCCACTGGCAGATAAAATATAACAGTACAATAGGTAGCCACAAGGAGGGGGAAAGGGCGGAGGAGGTAAGATAAGAAGGGGGGGAAAAAAAAAGGGGGGGGGGGAGTGGGAGAGCCAGAGCCCCAGACCGTGAGACACATGGGCAGTCACATACTTGAAGGGGGACTTCCAGGCGGAACCATGTCCACTGCAGAGGACTCACCATCTACTATGCCCTATGCCGTTAGGAATGCAGGGGAGGCCTTGAGCTCGGACCAGTAAAACCAGGTCTTATTAAGTCGTAGTATCTGTTTAGGAGAGTGAGCCACTAGTTCCTCCATTCTCTGGATGGAATTGATCTCCCCAAACCACTCCTCAACAGAATGCGGGGTAGAGGATTTCCATTTTCTGGGGATTACGGTTTTGGCCGCTTGAAGCAGATGTCTGGGGACGGACTTCTTGTATTTAGAGATTGGCATATCAAACATAAACAATAACATGGCCTCTGGTGAACCGGGAATTGCCACCCCTGTAACCTCTTCAATAATCTTCAGGATCGTGGTCCAGAATCCCCTAATAAGAGGGCACTCCCACCAAATATGTACCATGGTACCCTCGTGTCTCCCACACCTCCAACAGTCGCTAGACACCCCATGGAACCATTTGTGGAGGACTGATGGCACTCTGTACCATCTAGACAGAATCTTATAGGACGTTTCCTGTTGACCAGAGGCCATGACAGCTCCATGAGTGAGTTGAAAACAGCGCACCCACTGTGGGATGGTGAACGAGTGACCTAATTCTAATTCCCAGTGTCTGCAGAAGGAAGGTAGCTGTTCAGAAAGGGAGGATATCAAGAGTTTATACAGGATAGAAAGCGCATGACGAACGCTAGTTTCCCGTGTTAGTAATTGCTCGAAGGCCGTAAAGGGGCGCGTAAAATCATGTGTGTTTTTGACCTTATTAAAGAAATATGTTAGTTGGAAATACTGAAAGGGTGAAATGTTGGAAGAGGTCAGCCCTCCAAAACATGGTCAGCTGACTTTAATAGTTCATCCGCAACGACCTAACAGACACGCAAAGGTTAATGTTTTGTGTCGCCCAGGAACAGGTTAGATCTGAAGCCCGGTGGAAACGCAGGATTATCCGTGATTGGGACGAAAGGTCCTTTATGGTCAATTAGGCTATGTGCAACTTTATATGAGCTAAGTATGGTCAGTGTGTGCCTCATGCAAAACGAAGTGGGGAAGTCAGTCCGAGAGGAGGAGGTCCAGGTCCAGGGAAGGGTAGCAAGGGTAGCAAGAGCCCGGGGACAAATGTCTGCCGCCAATTTCACCCATAACTTTTTGTCCCGATCAAGCGATAGGGACAGGAAGCGTGCATACGCGGCCGCTAAATAGTAAATCTTGCAGTCAGGTAGGCCCGTTCCCCCAGCATCTTTAGACCTACATAGAGTATCAAAGGCTATACGTGGGTGGCGTGCAGACCAGACAAAGTTATTAAAACAGCTATGGAGCTTCTTCCAGAAAGGAGACGGGATGTAGGTGAGGATAGTCTGGAAAAGATTCAAGAATTTAGGTAGGATAGACATCTTGAGAATATTTATCCTCCCAAACCAGGAGAATTTCTTCTTGACCCAGTTATCCAAATTTTTAATGGTCTGGCCTAATAATGGTAGGAAGTTGTCTGCATAAAGTTTAGAGAGATCCGAAGACAAACGTATCCCTAAGTAAGAAATCCCTTTACTGGGCCACTCAAATGGAAAATTTAACTTTAAGCGGCGATGATCCTGGGGCGGCCAAGTTCACGCCAAGAGCCTCTGATTTGGACAAATTAAATCTTAATAAATTAGACAAGAGCTGAAACGATTCAGTTCGGCCATCAGGGAAGGCAAAGAAACATGTGGATTCGTAATGTAGAGGAGCAGGTCGTCTGCGAAAGCAGAACATTTGTACTCCTGTGTCCCAATTGTAAGACCCTTAATGTCCGGATTCGCCCGTATGGAAGCCATTAAATTTTCCATGGTGAGAACGTATAGCAACGGGGATAAGGGGCAGCCCTGCCTCGTCCCATTTGCAATGGAAAAGGATTCAGAGAGGGAACCGTTAACTTTAAGAAGTGCCGAGGGGGCCTTATAGAGAGCCATAATTTTAGCTAGAAAATTGGGTCCAATGTCAATATGGTGTAGGGTCTGAACCAGAGAAGGTCATGAAACCCTGTCAAAGGCCTTCTCTGCATCCAGCGACAACACCATAAGAGGAACACCCTGTGTGCGGGCGTAGTTGATGATATCCATGGTTTTTAGGGTGTTGTCACGGGCCTCTCGCCCAGGGACAAAGCCCACTTGGTCCGGATGGACTAAATCCTGCAAAAATGGGCTGAGCCGGTTGGCAATTAATTTAGAGTAGATCTTTAAGTCCACATTAAGAAGGGAGATGGGACGGTAACTACTACAAAGTTGTGGGTCCTTCCCTGGCTTAGGGATCACCGTGACATGCGCCAGGGTTGCCTGTGGTGGAAAAGGACAATCCGGGGAGATAGCATTAAAAGCGCGGAGAATTATGGGGATTATGACCTCTTAGAAGGTTTTATAGAACTTATTCGAATATCCATCTGGGCTGGGACTTTTCCCCCCGGCAAATTATTGATGATAGACTTAATTTCTTGAATTGAAAAAGGTGCCTCCAAAGCTGAGGCCACCGGACTCGGCAGTTTAGACAACAACGGTTGATAAGGAGATGAGTGGCGGGACTTAGAGTGGCGGACAGGTGGCAGGTTATATAACCGTGAATAAAATGCATGGAAGGATTGGGCAATATCTCGGGTACAATGGACTGTGGCAACTGAGGCATTTTTAATAGATGGGACATGAGACTGAGCCATGTGATCACGCATAGCCCTAGGCAACATACTTCCACATTTATTTCCAGATTCGTAGAGCTTACTACGGTATATTTGAATTAGGTGACCCCAGGCCGATTCCAAAAGTCTCTTGACCTCCAGACGCGCTTTCTGTAACTCACGCAGAATAGAGGCCGAAAGCGTTTGTTTGTGGGCTAGTTCGAGAGAGGAGACCCTGGAGAGTGCCTTGGTGAGGGATGCCGCTTTCTCCTTTTTGATTCTGGAGCCATTCTTTATGAATATCCCCCTAAGGACACATTTAAGGGCCTCCCAATGAACTATAGGAGAGGAGGAATCATGAGCATGACATTCTACAAATTGCGTTATGGCTCTGTTCACGTCAGTGACACACGGAGGATCCAAGAGGAGCGACTCATTCAACTTCCAATTCCAAGCACTCCTAGTTAGATTAGGCAGCCGAAGCGAGCAGAACACTGGAGCGTGATCAGACCATAGGATATTTCCTGTGGTTGTGGTCGATAGCCGGGAAGGGCAGAGTGCTGGACCATGACGTAGTCTAAGTGACTATACGAGCCATGGGGGCAAGAGAAAAAGGTGTAATCTCTGTCTGCAGGGTGTTGGAGCCTCCATGTGTTGCATAACTGAAGTTGGAGAAAGGCTTTTTTGACCTTTTTGATTATGGAATAAGAGATAGACGCTTTTCCAGACGAGTTGTCAAGGGTGGGGTCTAGGGTTAAGTTAAAATCCCCACACATCAACACCGTCCCCCGAATTAAGGGGAGCGAGCGATCCACTAGATTCACGAAAAAAGTAGCTTGGTTCACATTGGGCGCATAAGCATTTATTATCGTGAATGTCGTGAATGTCCACCCACAGAAATAGCCAAAATGAGGAAACGGGCCTCCTGATCAACCGTACAGCTAAGAACCTGGTGGGCAAGGGAATGGTGAATAGCAATAGCCACTCCCCTGGACCTGGACTGAGAGAAATTGGCGAAGTGCCGAGAGGTGTAATGTTTGTTTTTAATGACCGGGGCATGGCCAGTTTTAAAATGCGTTTCTTGCAAACACACAATGTGTACCTTCCATCTATGAAAATGATGCAGGATTTGTGCTAGTTTTTCTGGCGTGTAGAGGCCCTTCGCGTTGAACGAAGCAATCTGTAATTCCGCCATACTACGGAACCACATACAGCAACCCTGAGGAAACAAAACAAAAAAGGGGGAAGGGGGAGAGAAAAGAAAAAAAAAAAAAGGGGGGTGGGGAGGGAAAAAACGAGAGGGAGAAAAGGACTGAGGGAAGGAGAAACACACACACAAAAAAACAAAAGGCAGGGGTCACAAACCTGCCACTCAACTAAGTGCGGTAAAACACTAAAACGGAAGTCCTGTAAACCTGAACGAAATCAGGCCAGGAGTTCCACCTACTGGGGAGATATGGTAGTGCCCGAGAAACTAAGAGAGAACCAAAAGAAACACTGAACTAGACGCTACCAGGCCTAGGCAACGAAAGCTTAACTACACATCATCCGGCTTAAACTAAAACACAACCAGGAGAAAAGTTCCCCATGGGTACTTCCACGAGGATTAAGGGATGTCTCTAAATCTTGTCGGTTCTGGTGTGTACCAGAAGGAGGGGAATATGCACACAATGTGTAAGGAATTTTTCAGGGAACCATATCTAAGAATCAGGAGGGCTCTCTTCCTCCAGCTCGGGAGAGTCCAGTAGACATTGCAGGGCTCTTAGGAGGAGGAGAGGTCACAGCATCCGTTCGTTTCTGGGAGCGGGTCAGAGAGTTCCTCTTGCCTTGATCCCATGGCGGCGGGTTGCTGGAAGAGGCAGGGGCCTCTTGCGCACTGCGTCGCTTGCGTTGGGGTTCCCTAGTTGTCAAAGTGAGCAACATGGGCCAATCTGGAAGCTTGAGGTTTTGGATATTCAGAGACCGCAGTACAGGTAGATCCTCAGGAGAGCGTATAATCAGTGTCTGCCGGTCCAGGTGGATATATAAGGCGAAAGGGAACCCCCAGTGAAAAGAAATGTCTCGTTCCCGGAGAATGTCCAAGAGCGGCTTCAAAGTTCCTTGCTGGGCTAGAGTGAGTCTGGTCAAGTATTGAAGGATCCTAATTGCTGACCCCTGATATGTCACTGTTTTACAGCGTCGCGCTTCATAAAGAATGTCTTCATTCATTGCGAAAAAATGGATCCTGCAGATCACGTCTCTGGGGCGAGGATCATCAGGATTGGGAGGCCGTAATGCTCTGTGGGGCCTGTCAATTTCTATATGTGCAGATAGAGGCCGGCCCAGTAAGTAATTGAATATGGAAGATAACACCGTAAATAGCTCTGCATTGGGGATGGTTTCAGGTAACCCTCTTACGCGCAGGTTGTTCCTCCTACTCCTGTTTTCAATGTCATCCATATGACGTTGGAGCGTAAGAATTTGAGCGGAGTTTTGAGACACCACTTCAGTGAGGGAGGATAGGGACGAGGATGTTTGAGCTTGAGCTTGATCCAAGTCCACCACTCTAGTATTGAGAGAGGACACTTCAGCACGAAAGTGGGAGAGTTCCTGCCTACACTCCTCCAGTATTTGTTTGGAGAGTGAAGAAATTTCCTCTCTTGACGGCAGGGACTGGATAAGAGAACACAGATCTGCCAATGTCGCTAGCCTGTTGTCGTCTGGTGTAAATAGAGTCCCCAGGTTTTGGGTTTTAAAAGAACCCCCGCTTGCAGAGAAGAATACTGTGAATGTTGGAACACGGACGGTGTACTGTCAATACTGTCAGAAGGATACATATGGGCCGGTGAGGTTGCTAGAACACGGAGGTCCTGGCCCCCAGTGACCGGTGGATGTAGTAGAAAGTCCTGAGGCTTAGAAGTCCCCGGCAAGGTGGAGAGAGAAAGGGCTTGTTGATGCATCGGTGATACGCCCCAGGAAGAGCCTGAAGACCAGTGTGGAGAATATGTATCCACTCGCGGTCCTTCCACCACGGGTGGTGAGAGACCTGATGAATACTGTGGGGCAGGCGGAGGTGATATGTCTGAGACGATGCCAGGTCCGGCATATAGTCCCACAGAGGGATGGTCAGGTGCCCGTATGTTATTCTCTGGGTCTGCAATAGGGAACCCTCTTTGGGGGTTAGCTGCACAGTGCAGGAGATTAGGCTCCCCTAACTCATGAGGGGGTGAGTTGGGAAGTCCCTTTGAGGTAGTTGGGGAGGCAGGGGTTAATATGGAGGTTGCAGGGGGACTCCCTGAAGCTGGGCTGGCAGCAGGATGCAGGCTGTCTGCTGTTGTGCATACTGGAGCCGGGAGAGCACGGGCTGTCTCAGAGCTGGTGAGGTGAGGGGGCTGCAGCCATCCCTCAGTGCTGGCTCCCGTCTGTGCTGCAAAAGCAGGGCTTACGGCGCCACTACTCCTCTCTCTCCCCGAGGTCCCGGACATGCTGGCGGCGCGGGTCGCGTGCGGGGAGTCCCCGCCTGTCCTCTGCTCCTCCCGGTACTCACTGCGGGTCCCGGTAAGTTGCTTCGGGGTTCCTGGGCAGGAGGCTGGTGTGGGTGTGCGGCCGTCCGCGTCCACCGGAACTGCCGCGCTCTGTGCTGCCATGTGGCCGCGGCCATTTTCCCTCTCTCCACTGCCCCGCCGCGCTGTAGGAGAAGGCGGCCGTGTCGGCGAAAAAAAGGCATCAATGTCGCCCTGAACCGGTCCCGGGCGTGGAGCCGACTTTGCCCTCTGCCTTCTGGTGCTTTTCCCCATGCTGTATTGCCGGATTTTGCCAAAGAAAGTCAGCCTAGGCGAGGAGCTCAGGCCAGCACGTCTCTACTCGGCCATAGGTAGCCACGCCCCCCCCCCACCCCCACTCATGGGATTTTTTAACCTTTCCCTGGATCATCATTGTAGGATTTTTGGCTAAACTGGATGGACATTTGTCTTTTTTCAACCTAATGAACTATATAGCTATGTACTTGATGTTATGAATAGAACTGCATTCACTCCGCTCATTCAGCTAAAGCGAAATTGACTGAACAACATGCATCTGTATTTTTGGCTCTGTGTATAAGGAAATAGTGACGCGGCCCCTTTCATTTAGCTGGTCAGTGGGGGAGCAGGAATTTGGTGCTCAACTAACTGAATATTGAGGACATCCTAAGGTGAGCTAATTTTTAAGTCCTTTTATAGTTTAGACTAGAAACGTAGTTTGTAAGGGGTTGGGTCACCCTTTTAAAGTGTACCTACATGTTCAGTCTCCCTACCAACCTGACCATATGCCATGTAAAGGTACTCCTGTATGCATTTTGCATTGGCGTAGATGCCTACTGGTTAGTTGTTGGGGGGATGGGTGGGGCAAAACAAAAGTATGGTTAAATTGTGACACTCACAGTGCATAGGAGTGTATTAAGATGCATACAATTCATTGTGTGTTTTTTGGTCACCAACTGCAGCTTAGATAGTTAAATCTGAAAAATCTTGCTACTTCTGCGTGTAAGCTCAGTCCTAGCATTGAAAGCAACGACCAATTTAAAGTACTGTTGAAAATTTTTGTTACTATTCTCCAAAATAGTAGCTGCTACAAAAGCTTAATCCAAAGGTATTACCTATTGCTTAGCAGACACTAACTTAAGATCAGGAGTGTTAGCTGCAAGAGCATAGATTTCATAATAACTAGTGAAAGGAATAAAAAAAAGTCTAGGCAGCTATATTGAATATAGTGAAATATTACAGTGTTGGCAGAGCTTGTTTTAGATTTGTAGCTCATTTAATAAGAAGTAGAGATTGTATGCTTGCCAAAAAATTCTTTTGGGATTGTTAAGAGATATGTGTAAGGAAAAATAAATTGCACAATATTGCATATCCATCACAGCGTCAGAATAAATTTATTGTTAAAACTGAATCGATATGAATGCGAAAGAAAAAATTGTGGTGCTACTCTGTCATAATTCTTCTCTACACATGATGAAATGGGCTGGAAAAAAGTCAGCAAACAGCAGATATTGCATAAGTAATTTGACAGTCTTCTACTCATATGGAAATTGCCGCATTAAATGATTTTGTCCTGGCCACCTGATGTCTATTTATTTTTCCAAACCAGTGATTTTTTTCAATCATGCAAAATTTTATATTTAGGTTCAAATTCCCATAATTTTGATGTGGATATTTTTTAATATAGCAATAACAAAATTTATGATATCATATAACTTTGTATATTCTTCTTCTTTCAACCTTTCGTGCCTTGCAGCTCAGTTTTATATACCATCACTATTTTATTATTCAAAATGTTATTTCAGATCACATTGATGCAGGATTAAAAGAATCATATACAGAAAGTTTTAAGACTATAATGTAGCAAACAAACTGCAGCATAGTAAATATAGTCCATGTAAGGGACCATTCACAGATTACGTTGTTTTCTGACATATAATGCGGCGAAGCCATAGAGAACACTGAAGAAGATGAACTCTTATTTGGGCTATGTTTGATCTATTTCCCGAATTTACAAGCTTTCCAGCACAAAAGGGCAGATTACCATTTAAGATCAAATTGAGAAAACGTAGTACAATTAAGACTATAGTAACATGTCCAAAAAGAGGTGCTTCCACATCAGTTTTAAGGCACATTAAATGAGCGTATAGTTCGCGTGAATGAACGAACCTGTCAAAAATCTGGTGTGTGGTATACCTTGCATAGTAAAATTGATGCACCTAATCTAATAATTTAGGCGCATAGCGTATCATTGCTAGCATATTTGAAGTACTTACTTTAGGTGCATTCAAATGTGTCATGCCTGTTGTATAACATGCTAGTTTTTGTGTATTACAGTTCATTTATATAGAGAATAGGGCGCAGTTGTAATGGAACATGTCACCCTATGTTTTTTTTCTATCAAGCATCACTATGAAATACCTCAGCATACCATTTTTTCATGATATCTCAACAGATTCTGTGAACAGAGAGAAAATTCTGTGTAAGAACCCTCTTACACTGGTAAAGGACAGAATCAAAATGCTATGAAATTGCCCATACGTGGAGTTGCCAGACCCGCCATTGTCAAAACAGGCCCAAAATCCACCAAGTCCTTACAAAACTGTTGTCTGCAATCAGACACCCTCTGGGAGGCAGAGACTTAGGCTACCACTTGGTGTTCACCAGAGCCCACCACAAAGCAGGTTGGACTTGGCTGGAAGAGATCAAGATGGCCTCACCAGAAATATGTAGGAAGACAAACGCAAATGGGAATACTGACAAAACAATCAAGAACGGAAATGGGGAAGCAGGGCAAAACACACAACAAACTAGAATAGTCAGAAGATAGAAGAACCTTAAAGAGTACTGAAAACTTGTAGTGCAAGTGTATAGCAGAACAACACACAGAGCACTATACTATACTTTAGAGACGAAAGCCCTTTTATGGTTGATGCTCTTGGTGGTTGGCGAGTTCTTTTTTCTGTCTGGCCAGGTTTAACTATCTCAGGTCAGGTTTACATCTGCATCTGAGGTTCTATTTGGAGTCTCTGCAGAGGTGACACTGGATCTGTTCATGATGGCCCACAATGGGACTCAACAGAGCCAATTAACTATACACCACTATAGACTGTATGTATATACATTTGCCAGTATGTGAGGGTACAGAATGTGTCTGTGTTTATTCCTATGATATATAAGTCTGTACTTAAGAACAATACACTGGTATACAGTGATTTTGGTGTCAACGATGTCTAAACAACTTTATATTAAGTTTATGGTGCTGATTAAGAATATGACTTTAGTTTTACCAGATTGGCTCTAGATTCTGAGATATTTAATGGTTAATTAATTAATGAACTCAACATATTTGAAAAGCATTCAGAATTGCAAGATTATTATTTTAGTTACAAGTAGTAAATAATGGCATGACTCACGGCGCAGTCCCCAGTCCAGATGTGTCCATCTCCCTGTTGCAGCCTGGCTTTCCCTGCTTATTTTCGCTCCTGCTCTGGTCTTTGCTGCTACCAGCGTCCAGCACCCGTGCAACCTCTCTGGGGCACCTCACTGAGGTTTAAAGAGACAATACACTAATTATCTGGCCAACGACCTTTCACCACGTGGGACTTAATGAACTTCCTGCCGGTGCTCTGGGTCAGCTTGTTGATGTTCCCACATTGATCTGACCTCTTGTACCTGTTACCTGTGGTTTCTGACATCCTGGTTCCAGTGTTTCTGTACTGTTGTTACCTACTGTTACACCAGTCTGTTACCTGTACTGCTGTTACCTATCACTATGCCAGTCTACTACCTGCCTGGAACTCTACTACCTGTCATCGGTTGCTACCTGCCTGTGATTGTCACCTCTGCCTATTACACAGTCCTACATCCAGCACTTTGGCTGTCACCTCATAGGTAGTGACCTGGGGGTTCACCGCAGCTAAGCCTGTCTGGCCTTGAGGTGGCTCTGGTTAAGATCAGGAGCGCCTTAGAGCCTGCTCCTTGGCGTAGTATGCATCTACACCATTGCTCCCAGTGACCCAGTGGGTCCAGATATACCCAGCCACATACACACACCATTACAAGTAAACAGTCATTGCACAAAAAATTAATTCTGAGTGATTTGATTAATACATTAACTAGTTATTAATGCCAATGGTTCAAAAAATGTTGTTTCTGTGATTTCCTGTTATGTTTGTCATCAGGACAATCATGTTGGAGACTTCAACAGTAGTCTGTCATCATGTCTATGTCCCATCTGCCTTTATATCCTTCCTCCATCACCTTCATATTCTGGTGGAACCCCTCACCTTGTCCCTCACTGAAAAGTTCAAGGTTATGTGGAAATCTGTTTAAAAAGCTATGGAGTGTATCTTTATGCTCATAATAACTCTCACATTTCTGAAGTTACCAAGCATATCTTGCATCAATTCTTCATTATTATCTGCTCTGTCATTACCCAAGTAGTTCTTCACAACAGAGACAAAACTCGTCCAGGCGAAAGCTTCAGTGTCATTTGTGCATTTGGTTCATGAGTAGCATTTGGTTCATCAGGAGCAGGGGCGTAACTACCGGGGTAGCAGGGGTAGCAGTTGCTTCGGGACCCCTGCGCTTAGGGGGGCCCCGGGGCAGCTGCTACTGCGTCCGCTGCCCCGGTAATGCCATACCAGTTCACTGCGGCGGGCGGGGAGCTGCGGGGCCCAGCGCATACTCCCTCTGAACGCCCGGGCCCCCCGGCCCGAGGGTTCAGAGGCAGCGCTGCTCGGTAGTAGCAGGACGGAGCGCCGATCGCTCTGCTCTGTTACTTCCCCCTGCCGGGCCTCTGTGGTCTCGTGGGCGCGCGCGGTGACGTCACATCACTGCGCCGCCCGCGCTGAGCGCAGAGGCTGCAGGGAGAGCAGCAGAGCGGAGCCAGTGGCGCATCGGGGGAACGTGGACCGAGGTGGTAGTTGTTTCTTATTTATTTACCCCTATGCCTGCCTATAGCCCCCCATAGCCTGCCTATTGCCCCCATATGCCTGCCTATTAGCCCCCCATATGCCTACCTATACCCCCCATATGCCTGCCTATAGCCCTCCATATGCCTGCCTATAGCCCCCCATATGCCTACCTATACTCCCCCATATGCCTGCCTATAGCCCCCATATGCCTGCCTATAGCCCCCATATGCCTGCCTATAGCCCCCATATGCCTGCCTATAGCCCCCATATGCCTGCCTATAGCCCCCATATGCCTGCCTATAGCCCCCATATGCCTGCCTATATGCCTGCCTGCCTATACAGCCCCCTATATGCCTGCCTATACAGCCCCCTATATGCCTGCCTGCCTATACAGCCCCCATATGCCTGCCTATACAGCCCCTATATGCCTGCCTCTACACCCCTATATGCCTGCCGTATAGCCCCATAAGCATGCCTGTATACCCCATAAGCCTGCCGTCTACTTATATGGGGCCCCTTTAGCTACACATACCCTACCTATATGGCCCCTATAGCCCACCTAACCCCTGTCTACCTGTATGGCTCCCTATAGCTGCCTAAACCCTGCCTGCCTATATGGGCACTCTATTGGCTACCTAAACCTTGCCTATTTGAGGCCCCATATATCCTATCTAAACCCTGCCTGCCTAAATGGACCCCATATAGCCAGGGGGGCAGGTGCTGGAAAAGTCAGGATTCTAAGATATTTGGGCGACATGTATGAACGGGCTTTACGCCTGTTTTCTGGCGTACACTGCGCCTCCCAGCCCGAATCCCGCTGTTGGACGCAGCGTTCGGCACTTTCGGCTGCGGTCCGCATGAAGGGACGGGCAGAGGGCGAGCAGTGGGCGCGGTGGGGCGCGGTGTAGGCGTTCCGGGGCGGGACGCGGCGCTCATATACTCCGAGACATGTACCATCGCGGCTCGCCAAATCGCGGCGCTCGGCAGCTCCGACAAGCAGACCTGTTTTTTTTTGGTCTAAATCCTCCGGCGGCGGCGAAGTGAAGCAGGATTGGAACATGCGAGGAAGCGGATCGAAGATCGCGACAGAAGTCTCGGCGCTCCGTTCCGTGCAGCAGGAGGATGAATAGGAAAAAATCGCCTTTATAAAGGCGGAAAACAGTGTCAGAAGAGAGCTGCACGTAAAAAATACACATAATAAAAAAAAACATCACTTTCCCAAACTCTAGAACGGCGCAATATCAACAAATATGATATTGCAAATTGCCGGGAAATACAGTAATTCAAAATCTGAAACCTATTCTCATTGGTCGGCAGAAACCGGCCAATCAGAATCGGAGCGACAGTGAACCATTAAAAGCTATGGGGAAGAATTGACCAATCAGAATCCAGGGCGGGATAATTCAAAATACAGTAAAAATGCTAAAAACAGCTGATTGGCTGAGATAACGGGGGCTTGGCTATCTCAGCCAATCAGAATAGGAGCGACAAAGTCCCATTCTAGGCTATGGAGAAGTTTAGACCAATCAGAATACGAGCGACAAAGTCCCATTCTAGCCTATGGGGAAGTTTACACCAATCAGAATCCAGGGCGGGATAATTCAAAATACAGTAAAAATGCTAAAAACAGCTGATTGGCTGAGATAACGGGGCTTGGCTATCTCAGCAAATCAGAATAGGAGCGACAAAGTCCCATTCTAGGCTATGGAGAAGTTTAGACCAATCAGAATACGAGCGACAAAGTCCCATTCTAGCCTATGGGGAAGTTTACACCAATCAGAATCCAGGGCGGGATTATTCAAAATACAGTAAAATGCTGAAAAGAGCTGATTGGCTGAGCTAGCGGGGTCTCGGCTAGCTCAGCCAATCAGAGCGCGAGCTACTTCTCCCATTATACTCTATGGAGAGATGAGCGCACTCAAATCTCGGCGCTCAGCGCCGCACGGCATGAAGTATTAATCACCAAATTATTTTTATACAGTGTAAAACATTCTCAGATAAAGACCAGAACACTTCTTGAAAAATAAAGCAGTTAAAAACCCGAACAACGCGTTCGTCGCCGAGACCGGCGCTACATAGGGAATTGCCATAGAGGAAATTGCCGGAAAAACAGTTAATTCAAATTTTTAAGCTTTTCATTGGCGGCATAAACCAGCCATCAGATGAGCGAATGTCCTTTAACTATGAGAGAATTGACCAATCGAATGGAGCGACATGTCCCATTCTACCTATGGAGGAGATTGACCAACAATGGGCCAACCCATTCTAGCCTAGGAAAAATGGACCAACATATCAAGGCGGACAGTTCAAAATCAGAAAAAGGCAGAAACACTGATTGTGAAGCAGGGGCTCGTCCCTTTCCAATCAGAGCCGAGTACTTTCTCATAAGTTATGGGAAAGCTTACTAGGGAATTGCCATAAGAGAATTGCGGAAAGACAGTAATTCAATGTTTAAGCAATCTCATTGGTCGGCATAACCAGCAATCAGAATAGGAGCGAAATGTCCCATTATAACCTATGGAGGAGAATTGACCAATCAGAATAGGAGCGACAATGTCCCATTCTATCCTATGTGGCTAACGAAAAAAAAAATTAATTCCCTAAAATCATGTTTTTTCTTTATTTTCGATGCACCCATACTATTGATCCTTGGCTAACGAAAATAAAGAAATAAACATGATTTTAGGGAATTAATATTTTTTTTTCGTTAGCCACATATTAGGATTCCTTTTATATACACATCGTGACAACTTGTGTAGTGTTATAATGTGATTTCGGCCATATACAGCTTGATTTCAGATTGCATTACAAAACCCATAGGAGCGTCGCTCGCTCTCCCATTGGTCCAAATTACGGCGGCTCTTTGAAATTAGCCAATCACAGAGCGCGCTCAGAATGTCTTTTCCCCATAGAACTCTATGAGAAAGTAGCTCGCGCTCTGATTGGCTAAGCTGGACGAGCCCCCGCTGCTTCAACCAATCAGCTCGTTTCTGCCTTTTTACTGTATTTTGAACTGTCCCGCCTTTGAATATGATTGGTCCATTTTTTCTCCATAGGCTAGAATGGGGCTTTGTCGCTCCTATTCTGATTGGTCAATTCTCCTCCATAGGATAGAATGGGACATTGTCGCTCCTATTCTGATTGGCTGGTTTATGCCGACCAATGAGAATAGGTTTCAGGATTTGAATTACTGTATTTCCCGGCAATTTCCAATATCATATTTCTTGATATTGTGCCGTTCTCGAGTTTGGGAAAGTGATTTTATTTTTTAAGAAGTGTATTTTGTACATTCAGCTCCTTTCTGACACTGTTTTCCGCCTTTATAAAGGCGATTTTTTCGGGAATCACGCTCCTGCTGCACGGAGCGGAGCGCCGAGACTTCTGTCGCGATCTTCAATCCGCTTCCTCGCATGTTCCGATCCTGCTTCACTTCGCCTCGGACGGAGGATTTAGACCCAAAAAATGTAGAACGCCTTTATAAAGGCGATTTTTGCTTCATACTCCGCACCGACATCTGGAATGATTTCTTGCCGCTCCAGCCTGTCTCGCATCGGAACAGATTCTCGGCGCAGTCCCACACGGCGCCCCACACACTGGCGAGGCGCGGCGGACTTTTACCCGCATGTATGAGTGCACTTCCTCAGACGGCGAAGCATAGGCGCAGCGCCGCACAGTGCCCATGTCCCCTCACTTCGCCTCATACACTGGCGAGGCGCGGCGGACTTTACATGATATGTATGAGCGCCGCCAGGCCGCGACATAAATCAGGCGCAGATTCCGCCGGAAAACTGGCGGAAAACGGCGCCTCGACCCGGCGGGATTCATACATGTGGCCCTTTGTGTCTAAATCTGCAGGGACAAGTGGTCGGGAGATGTCATCAAGATGGCGGACTGGACCGGATGCAGAACAAAAGAGAAAGTCAACGACTGGTCAGAGAAACGTCACCTGTGAGTCACAAGATGTAACTGCACTGTAATCACTTATATGTCTGCACAGGCTGTGTACACTGCTGTCTACCACTATATGGTCACTGTATGGTGGTTATATACAGTCTGCAGAGCCTGTGTACACTGCTGTCTACCACTATATGGTCACTGTATGGAGGTAATATACAGTCTGCAGAGCCTGTGTACATTGGTGTCTACCATTATATGGTCACTGTATGGGGCTAATATACAGTCTGCAGAGCCTGTGTACATTGGTGTCTACCATTATATGGTCACTGTATGGGGCTAATATACAGTCTGCAGAGCCTGTGTACACTAGTATATACCACTTTATGGTCACTATATTATTATATATTATTATTATTATTATTAGACAGTATTGGTCTTTGTGTACTGATCAGTAATAGTGTAGGGTTATTATTCAGTCACTATGTGGTGGTAATTTGTGGTCGTGTTCTGGTGGTATAATCAGGTCCTTATGTAATAGCGTTATTGGTAATGTTGGTTTTGGTATAGTGGATTTGATTGGTAGCAGTATGATGGTGATATGTATGGTGAGGTAGTGGCCCCTTGTATTATCTACATTATCTAACAGCATGTCCTGGTACATGGTCGTGGTCAGGGAGGGGGGGGGGACCATCAAAAAGTTTGCGATGGGGCCCTGGCTGCTCGAGTTCAGCCCCTGATCAGGAGGATCATCAAAGATTCCAGCTGTCAGTTTTTTCATGCTTGGTCCAGAGAATGATCTATAAATGTACTTGAAGCAATTACCTGTTTTGTCCAAAGCCCTAGCAAATTGCTTCATCAATCCCAGCTTAGTATGAAGCACCAGTGGCTTGCTGATGATAATTGCAATGCCAGCAATCATCTCTTTCATTGTAGACAATGACACTTTTATCCAATCATCTTGCTTTGCCCTGCTATCCCAGAGGTACATTAAGCATGGCATTTTGTGTATCCAGATTGCTGTCTAAGGAAGCCATTCACCATCTTCAGATCAACACAAATGAACCACTGATGTTCATGATAATGGATTTTCTGCAATAAGATTTTTACATTTTCATATTCTTAAGTTTTGTTGAGCGAGCAATGGGAAAAATGCATAACAGTTACCACTGTGTAAGAGAACACATGGAGAGGTCTATAAAGAGCCACCTCTCTTCTGGTTGGTATTCTGTTAGTCCCATTTGAAGTACAATTCCTGATAGATCATTGCAGTATACAAGTTCTTCCTCTTGGTTGAAATATTGGAAAAGCATCTCTTCTCTTGTCCAATAGGCTTTAATTTTAACTTCTGCCTTTATACGATTTTGTTCATTAAGTCTGAAAGCTAAAAGATCAGATGCTTTCTTCGACAGATTTCAAAATGTCAAATTACATCACTGATTTTTTTTTTTTTTTGTTTAATGGTTGAGTCATCAAGGAGCATCCCTCAAATTCACTTCCACTGCTACTACCTGCCATACACTCCAATTCCTGTCACTCTTCAGAGTCTGTCAGTGGCTGGTTCGGTAGTCTGGTAAACACTGGTATGGGAACACCATTGCCATGTGGAAGAGGTTCGCCTTGCTAATTCCAAATCAGGATAATCCCACCAAGCTTTCTTGTAACAATTAAAGCCTTTAATCTTTACAACACAAAAATAACAATCATCATGGTGGTTTTTCAGTTCTGTCCATACCATAGTCATAATTTTTACATATATTTATATATGAATCTAGACAGAACCTTTTGGGTATAAACCAAGACTGGCCTCTGCAAATTCACAGTTAAATTCTGGCTTCAAAAAGTTGTTTTCATAGCTTTGTAGGAATACAAAGTGAAGTACAAAATAATTATATGGAATATTTCATTACCTAAGACACTGCTAAAGAGTGAAAAGACAGACCAAAAGCTTTTGCATTTGTTATCACACACAAGTATCATTAGGGGAATGCATTATTTTCATGGATATCCATTATCTCAAAAACTAGAACCAATTCAGCAAAAGTAATGAGATTTTTAAACTCAGCACCCTCAAAATAGGTTAAAAGGTGGGGTTTAGTACACCGCAATAAGCAGAGCCAGTATTCCTTTTCCCCACTCCCTTTCTACCCTTCCTTACACTCCCCTCCTTTGAGGTGCACTCTGTCTGCATTTAGTCCCCCTCTAACCTCCAAGTGTCTGTTGTCTACCAGGCACCAGGCCCAGCCACAGTCTTCCTCAACCACTTCGCTTCCTGTCTCTTCCACTTTCTTTGCACTGGTATCCCCACTATTATCATGGGAGACTTCAACATCCCCATTGACACATCCCAGTAAGCTGCCAGCAAACTCCTGTCACTCTCCTCTTCCTTCGACCTCTCGCAGTGGACCTCTGGAGCCACTCACAAAGAGGGACACACACTGGACCTAGTCTTCTACCACCTCTGCCCCCTATCTAACATCAAACTCTCCATCAAAGCACAATCTGCTTACCTTCTCCACCATCTCTACCCCACCTGTCTCAAATCAAGTGCAACCCTACAAGAACCTCTAAGATCTTAACCCTTGCACTCTCTTTGATTCTCTTGTACCTCTTTCTACTATATCCTTATTTGATGACCCAGATGTAGCCACTGCTTTCTACAACAACACAATCACCTCCACTCTTAATTTGGTTTCCCCTCTCACGCACAACAGAACCTGAAAAATCAATAGACAACCCAGGCACACAAATTCGATCAAACACCAACGATCATATCCTCTCTGTCTCAAAGCTCAAGACATCTGTTTAACACATTCAACTCTCTCCTCCACCCCCCCCAGAACTCCCTCCCCATCTCTCCTCTCAGCAGATGATTTTTCCACTCACTTCCTAAACAAGATAAACCTCATTGGAGAAGGCTTCATCCCACAGTCACTATCACGGACCTCTTTACCTGCACAGTCCCCACCACCCACCTTTATACCTACACAGTCCCCACTGCCCACCTCTATACCTACAGCACAGTTGCCACTGCCCATCACTATACCTACACAGGCCACACCTCCCACCTCTAGATATACACAGTCCCCATTACCCACCTCTATACCTACACAATGCTCTTCCCCCTTAGACTGCTTCTCCATTGTTACTCATGACAAGCTTTCCTCTCTACTGTCCAAATTCAATCTCACTACCTGTTATCTTGACCTAATGACATCCCACCTCATTTCAGACCTTGGTGCTGTCATCCCAGCTTTTACCCACCTTTTCAACCTATCATTAACCTCTGACATCTTCCCTTACTCCTTTAAACACACTAATCTCTTGACCCATCCTCACTCTCCAACTATCGTCCCATGTCACTGCCTCCATTTGCCTCACTGTGGATTTTGCTGGAGAAAGCAGCAAATCCACAGTGTGGATTCATTTTGTGCTTCCGATTATGTAGGCTACATTGCGTTAGAGCTTATAGTAGTAACAACAATATCAGTTTTCAAAAATTTTCCTTCTCCATTAAATTACACAGGATACATTTTTTTCGCTTGCCATGTAGGCCGACATGTCCCATTAGGGCTGTGCCATTTTTTTGGTGTATATTGCACTAAAAATCCGTTGACATCCTAGTCTCTGTAGTACACCAAAACTAAGCACATTATACACCAGGCACAACACATTTGAATGTGCCTAAAGTAGGCGCAGTCAAATATGCTAGCGGTGATATCCTATGTGTCTGAGTTATGGTATGCGCCTAGATTAGGCGCATCAATTATATTATGCAAGGTATACCACACGCAAGATTATTGACAGGTTCATTCATTCAGGCAAACTATACACTCATTTAATGCGCCTTAAAACTGGTGTGGTTGTGCCTTGTCTCTGACATGTCATCTTTAATGTATTGAAAAATTATGTGGGTAAATAAGCAACTCTCATTTTTTGGTTTTTTTTCTTATACAGAGTACACCATGTGGTAATAATTACATGATAACTTTATTGTGCAGGCCCTGGGTCCTGTTGGTACCAAATTTATATTTTTATTAACTTTGCTACTTTAAAAATAAAAACATGTATCCATTCTTTCTTAGATCAGTAAATACATTTTTCTGTTGACAGAGCTATTTGAGGGCTTGTTTTTATTGCAGACTGCCAGTAGTTTCGATTGTTACGATTTTGGGGTATGTATGACTTCACGAGTAGTTTTTAAACAATATTTTGTGGAGACAAGGCAGCTAAAAAATACAATATTGGGGCGACATCTATAAACAGGACTGTGCCAGTTACTTGGTGTGGTGTCCACCAAAAAAATGGCCATGGTCAGTGTCCGACATATGTATGAACTGCCATGCACCAAAAACTGGCGCAAGTCCAACATTCTTACCACTTTTGGTTACGCCAATTCTCAGGGGGCTTGTCGAACCAAACTTATAAGATTAGACACATTTATGAATTTGGCAAAAAAGTGACGGACTAATCCATATCAATTTCAAAGTGGAGAGGCTGAGACAAATTTTGGCACAGATACTTTTTGTGACCCTTTTTTGTGCATAAATGTATCTCACAACAGAACAAATTTATAAGTGCTGTGAGACACTTTCATACAGTCTGACGAGTGATACACTAACCTACTGAGAAATATCACGGTCGAGGCGGCACCAATTTTTTATGCATGTGCCCTCTGGTGTTTTTTATGATGCTTGCAGTTCAGGATAAATAAGTGTACATATGCTACAGAAACATTGATACCAATTATGTTAATTTTTTATTGTTTTTCTTTTTTATATGTGAAATAGTAAAAGGGGAGTGTTTTGAACTTTTGATATCTATGTATTTCTTTATTTTTTAAACTTTTTAATTTTTTCTGCATATATTTTTAGTTCATCTAGGGAACTTGTCCACTAGGGTGCATCCTCATTTGTACACTATACTGCAATTCTGATGTATTGCAGTACAGCTAAGAAACTACTGCTCTGCTCTCCTACTGCACCCTGCAGAGTAATATAGTAGAAGTAAGATGGTGCCCTGGGACCTTCATTATGCCCTCAGCTGTAATCATAAATGGTTGTGACTTTGTGATTGTGTCTTTAGGAGTGGGGCATTGTGTAGCACAGCTTAGATGCTGTGGTCACACTGACTGCGGCAATAAAGTAGGTAAACTACTGGGATCAGAGTTATTGTTAATCCTGGTCACTGGAGGCACTTATTACAGTAGCTGTAACTAACAGTTGCCACCCACAATGTATGGACCAGGCTCAGCTCCTGAGTCGATAGTGTACTCAAAGTTTGATTTTATAACATAAATGGATATCAAATGTACCATTCCTCAAGTCACATCTGACTCACTAAGCTTTGTAATATGAAAGGGATTCAAGCCATGTCAGTTTAGTTCATCTGCATACAGATGTTTCGGGTTCTTGTTTTTTTTATGTCACCCATACAATTATTTGTATGAGAAGATAGAGAAAAAAATCAAAGTGCTGGTGTCTTATAAAACATGTTGTATAATACGCTGGCACCGAAAGACGATCATAGAAAAAACAACCTATGGAGACTGTAAATACGATCATTTTGCTATGCCGTGGAGACATAGCCTAACTATGAGTTGCATTAATTAATCAACTATACACAAAGTGATGAGTTACATTTTCAACCTATATTTTGTTACAAAGCTACTCTACAGTCACAAATAATTCAGGACACTTAATTTATTCAGGAACTGTTCAGTATGTAACAGTAATAAAAAGAATTTTAAACAATTCAGTTGGAAACCCCTTTCTTATCTTCCTTTCCATTGCATAGTGCTCAGCGCTTGTAAGGTGTTACTATATCAGGTCTTGTGCTCTATAAGGCTGAATTCAAATTCTCATCTTTTTGTATTATTGCGGTTGGACCATTTGTTCTGGACTTGCTGATTGAATGGTTAGACATATGTAACTAAATGCTTATGAAAAGAACAATTGTATTGTTTATTGGTATTGCTATGAATATGCACTATGAATGCAATGTGTATTTGAACATTGTATCATGTGTCTGTGATAATGGGTTTCATGATGATTGTGTAGCTTTTTCGACAGGTGGGCATCATACTTGTTGTTGTCACCATGCTCTTTCCCAGTAGGCTCCATTGTGAGTTTGGGTATCATTCGTCCTCATCTATTAGTGGTTATTACCAGAACTGAGGCATGAATTAAGTTTGATATTTGCCTAAAATATTATCCCATTTTTCAATTCCCTGATGAACCCACAAATTTTGGGGGATATGCATTGGGTAAAAAAAAAAAAAGCAAAGAAAAAAAATTTGCTGATTTTTGTGGCATATGGTTTGCTTTTGTCATCACTATGGATAGATATATAGATAGATAGATAGATAGATAGATAGATAGATAGATAGATTAGGGTGGCTCTTAGCACAAGGTGAAAAAATGAAAGTAGTTAATTCAAATGTCTCACCCCCTGAACTTGTTCCACTTATGAAGAGGATAATTTGTGTAAATTGCTTTTGCAAGTGGACAGCATTTAGAGGGTCCTAAGTGGAACTAATTCACAATTTGTGAAAATGCAAGGACAACCTGTAAATGGAATAACTTCAGGGGGGTGAGACATTTGAATTAAACACTTTCATTTTTTCACATTGTGCTAAGGACCACCCAAATTTAGACCCCAGGGGCAACCTCTAAATGTTATCCAATATGTAAACAGATTTTACCACATGTTTTTCTCATGAAGTGGAACAGCTTGAAGGGATGAAAACTGAAAAAATTTAAACTTTCATTTTTAAGAGCCACCCTAATATAGTTTAATGTCAGATAGTGAGAAAAACATGTATATGTGTCTTTATATATTGTATGTAAACTTCTGGTTTCAACTGTATATATAGTGAGACAGTGACAGGTGGAGTGGTTTAAGGAAGGTATATTCCCCTAGAATACTTTACTATGCAGCCTTATGTAGGATGTGGGCAGATGTGTTTCACCGAGAGGCATTTGCTCGTTTAAGGATAGCCTACAGTTTTTGTGTGTCAGAAGTCACTGACATGTTTTAGTATAGCGGCTCCAATCAGCTTTGTCCAGGTCGGTTTTTCCTGCAGTGGCCCGGTGATGGGTGGGAGGCCACTCCCACGTACCAGGTGAGGCTGGTTTCAGGCCCCATAAAGGCTGGGCCTGCAGGCTTGTGATGGCTGCTGGGGCATCGCTAAAGCCATGGTGTAAGTAGCACATGTTACTTATGTTTGGAGGACACCCTGGGCCACTCAGGGTGTGCCTGGTATAGTTAGGTCTGTTACTGTGTTTCGTTAAAGCTCAGCAGAGCAGGTTTTGTGTTATGCTGTAGGCCTGAAGTAAAGGCTGTGCTTTGTTTGCTGTCATTTAAATAAACCCAGGCTTTGCCTGGACTTGGACTTGATCTGAAGTATCACTGTCTCTTTCTGTTGAATATATATATATATATATATATATATATATATATATATACAGTATACAGTGAAGGAAATCATTATTTGATCCCTTGCTGATTTTGTATGTTTGCCCACTGACAGACATGAACAGTCTATAATTTTAGACCCTTAAGTCTGGCCACTGTCTTGATGGCGGGCACTTCAGGTCGTTCGTCTGCAGCGACGTCTTTTGACTGCAGACATCCCGGGCGCTTAACTCTTTGATTGCCGTGGTTCGTGACCGCAGCATAATCAAAGGGCTTTCAACTGTTCTGTCGGGTGATTTGGACACCCGGTGACCCAACAGAACCTGTGGAACAGCTGCACAGTCAGCCCTGGGAACCTAGAGTAGCCCCAGGGATGTCTGTGTAACAAACCAGTGATCAGGGCAGACAGTGACTCAGATTGTAATGTATTAGTATATATTAATATGCTAATACATTACTAAGTGTCAAAAAAAGTAAAACAGTTATCCCTTCATGAGATTTAAAAAAAAAATTAAAAACAAAAAAGTGTAGAAAAAATAAACAAATAAAATAAAAATAAACATTTTATAAAAAATAATTGTGCATATATTACTCACACACATAAAACCCTACACATATTACGTATCCACACAACTGTAATAACCTGTAGAATTAATCTAACAAGTTATTAAGTGTGAAATGTAAATGGTGTAAAAAAAATGTAAAAAATGTAAAACAAATTCTGCAATAATTTATAATTGAACTTAAACTATTCCCCTATAAAGTAAAACTTGTCCTGAATAAAATAAGGCCTCATACAACTGCATCATTGAAAAAATAAAAAACATACACCTGTTGATACACAAGTAGGCAAAAACTAAAAAAATGTGCTGGTCATTAAGCTCTTTTAAGCCTTAGGCTTAAGGGGTTAAGGGTAGGTTAATTTTAACATTGAGAGATAGAATATCCAAAATAAAATCCAGAAAATCACATTGTATAAATTATATAAATTTATTTGCATTTTGCTGAGAGAAATAAGTATTGGATCCCCTACCAACCATTAAGAGTGCTGGCTCATATAGACCAGTTAGACCCTCCTAGACCACCTGCTACCTGTATTAAAGACAGCAGTCTTAAATAGTGACCTTTATAAAAAGACTCCTGTTCACAGACTTAATTAATCAATCAGACTCTAACCTCTACAACATGGGCAAGACCTAAGAGCTTTCTAACGATGTTAGGGACAAGATCATAGGCCTGCACAAATCTGGAATGGGATACAAAACCATAAGTAAGATGTTTGGTGAGAAGGAGACAACTGTTGGTGCAATAGTAAGAAAATGGAAGAAATATAAAATTACTGTCATTTGACATCGATCTGGGGCACCATGCAAAATCTCACCTCATTGGGTATCCTTGATCATGAGGAAGGTGAGAGATCAGCCTAAAGCGACACGAGGGGAACTTGTTAATGATCTCAAGGCAGCTGTGACCACAATCACCAAGAAAACCATTGGCAACACATTACGCTGTAATGGTTTAAAATCCTGCAGTGCGCGCAAGGTCCCCCTGCTCCAGAATGCACATGTGCAGACCCGTCTGAAGTCTTCCAATGAGCACCTGGATGATTCTGTAAGTGATTTGGAGAAGGTGCTGTGGTCAGATGAGACAAAAATTGAGCTCTTTGTCATTCACTCAACTTGCTGTGTTTGGAGGAAGAGAAATGCTGCCTATGACCCAAAGAACACCATCCCCACTGTCAAGCATGGAGGGGGGAAACATTATGTTTTGGGGGTTTCTCTGCTTAGGGTACAGGACTAGGGATGAGCGATATTATCGACAAAAGTTGAAATCCGCACGATTTTTAGGCTGATCGGAAATTACCGATCACAGGATATTTTAGGTGACAATCTTACAGATAATCTATTACTATCGCGCCATTTTCAGCGATTCCTGTCATTTTGGCAGCCAGCCAATCAGCTCTGAGGATAGAGAGGGGTGAGGAGGATGTCCAAAATCACCACTTTGTGGTGTATGGATCTCATTGGCTGCAAAAAACACATGACTTTGTTTTATGTATGCTGCTACATTTCCTGTTTGAGCTCATACTCTGTCTATCACATTTCACAGCAGGACGTGTCTCTCAGCGTTTAAAACAATAGCTGTTCTAACAGCTCTGATAGACACTTCTAATACAAGAAACCATCCACCTACAGCTTAGAATACAGTTAGATTAGAGAATTGCACTTCTTATTTAGTTAAAGTTTTAAGGATATCTACTGGTGTGTGTAGCCGCGGGGCTGCGGTGGGGTGGGAGGCAGCAGGAGAGGCTTTTGAAACGAAGGGAGATATTTTGCAGGACCGGGTGTTCTGTGATTATCAATTTAAAAATAATTGTTTTCTATCACTTTTTTGGCCAGCAGATCCCTGCTAGCAGTTGAAATTGTCCCTGTGTTTTCAGTTCTATTGCAATCACTGCGTGTCAGTGTTCCCAAAAACCGGCTTAAATTATCCCTATAACTTTTAAATAGTTTTACTGAAGTCCGTGCATCTCAGTTTGGCACAGAGTCCAGTTGTACGAATATTGTGTTCTACAAATTTCCTAGTAAATTAGGCTAGTAGTCAGTGGTGCGAAGACTGCCATATTAATCCATATAATATTTTAATACTCTTATTTCAGTCCGTGTGTCTCAATTTGGCGCAAAGAGTCCAGTTGTACGAATATTGTGTCCTACATATTTCCTAGTAAATTACGCTTGTAGTCAGTGGTGCGAAGGCCGCCATATTAATCCATATAACTTTTTAATACTTCTATTTCACTCAGTATGTCTCAGTTTGGCGCTAATCATGCATTTGTACGATAGTTTGTTGAAAACTATAAATTGCTAGTCCTACTGGGCAGTTGTAAATCTCAGGGACTGAAGGAAGAACACTGTTGATTTTGTTGTGTTACAGTTCTTCCACCAGACCGCATTTCACAGATATTTGATAGAAACAATTCTGTTTCTAATCCTAGTAGGCTGTTGGAAATTAGAGGGATTTAAGAATAGCTGTGATTTGCCGTCTTTCAAGAGACTGTCAAAAACTTTTCCATACCTTTTCAAATTTTTATGTTTCTGAACATGGAGCGAACTGCAGGTGGTAAGCGAGCAAAGAGGGGTGTAGGACATGGAGGTAGAGGTACGAGAGAAGGTTCTCTTTCCAGTGCAGGCGACAACACGCAAGCCAGCGGATCGTCAGTTGCAGGACCGTCAGGTCGGTCATCGCTGGGTCGGTGCCCTATGAATCTCAGTAACAAACAGCGTCGCCAATCTGTTCTTCAGTGGTTAATGCAACCTGCATCCAGCAGTCTTACCTCCTCGTCCTCCCAGTCAAGGCCACAAATGTCGTCATCATCATCGTCAGCATCCGTCCAGCATGAAGCGGAAGGCAGCCCAAATTTTCAAACTCATGTGGATAATCCAATTTTCTGAGGACCTCATTGATGACAAATTTGCGGGTTGGGGTCAGAAGGCATTTCAAAAGATCAAGAGGCCAAAGAGGATGATTTTGTCTGCTCTGACGCCCAATCGTTGATGCAATCAGAACAGGAGATCGGCAACGCCTTGCAGTGCCTGTTGCTTGTACTCCGCAGCTCCAGGATGCAGAATGTCAGGACGAGGAAGTCACCTGAGTTGATGATGATGATGATGACGACATTGCGGATCCAACGTGGTTTTTTCAGCAGAATTTGCTTGTGAGCGCTTCATCACTGGATGAGGAGGAAGACGATGGGGTATCGTCAGTACGGGTCCCGCCTCAAAAGGGAAGAGGGCGGTCGCACAAGTCTGCTGAGATTATTCCGCCAGCCATGATCAGTGGAAACACCGCTCCTCGGTCCAGGACCTCTCAAGCCTGGGCCTTTTTCGAGAAAGCCTCTGATCCACCCAGCAATGTCATATGCTGCCCTTGCCGTAAACGCATCAGTAGAGGGAAGAATCTTAGGTGTTTAACACCACCAACATGTCTAGTCACATACAGCAAATGCATGAGTTGAAATGGAGGGAACACTTGGCCAAAAAAGGCCACACCGATCCCGGGCTTCCAACCAATGTCACATCCTCTGTCTCCGCCTCCTCCGCCATGACCAAGCATTCCTCAGCTGCCCATGTCTCTCAGCGTCATGAGCAAGGATAAGCCTCTGCTTCAGCTTCCACCGTCGCCCAAGAACCACCACTCCCGCCATAGACCAATCCTACCCTTTCTCCTTCCACCAGTTTTGACCTGCACACCGTATAGCATCCAGTCTAGCAGCCATCCTACTGTCTTCCAGGTTTGGGAGCAGAAGAAAAACTTTAACCCAAACCATCGCAAAGCCAAAAGCCTGAATTTCGGCATTGCCAGGCTTTTGGCCTTGAAAATGTTGCCTTTCCATCTGGTGGACACAGATGGGTTCCGCCACGTCATGGCCCGTGCCTGCCCCCAATACCAGATGCCAAGAAGGCATTTCTTTTAAAGAAAAGCCGTCCCTGCCCTCGCCAGCTACGTGTCATCTAAAATGTCAAGCATGTTGTCTACAACTGTGTTCAGCAAAGTCCATTTGACCACCGATACATGGACTAGTAAGCACGGCCAAGGCCGCTATATCTCTGTGACAGCTCACTGGGTGAGCTGGGTGGATGTCTCTGGAGGTGACGGTGGCTCTCAGGCTCGGCGCACGCTCTTCTAAACCACAGGGATGGTGCAGGGTTCTTTCCCCCAAGGTCCACTGGTGGCATCACGTGCCCAGAGAAACCAGGCCGTTTTGAAATTAATCTATCTTGGAGACCATCAACACACAGATCAGGAGCTGTGGACGGCTCTTCACAACGAGACTAAGCGCTGGCTGGGTGACAAGAACCTTGTGCCAGGCAAGGTGGTGTGCGATAACGGTCGAAATCTTCTGGCCACCCCTAAGATCGGAAGACAGGAGCACATCACTTGCCTGGCACACGTCATGAACCTCGTCATCTAGAAATTTCTAAAGCGCTACCCGGGTCTGGACTGCCTGCTGAGGAAGGCTTGAGGTCTGAGCTCACACTTCCGCCGTTCGCACCCTGCTTCGTCCCGGCTGGCTGCGTTACAGCGTCAGCTCGGCCTCCCCGTCAACCGTCTCATTGTTGACGTGGCAACACACTGGAATTCCACCTGCTCCAGTGATTGTGGCAGCAGAGCAATGCCATTATGCAGTACGAAGTGACACATGGCCTGACAAGCAGTGGTGTGGTCCTCGGGTTGTTGTACCACCGAGAGTGGAGGCAGGTGAAAGAGCTCTGCACCATCCGTGCAAGTTTTGAAGAAGCCACCAAAATGGTCAGTGCGGAAAATGCCCTTGTCAGCATGAACATTGTGGTGATCTTAGTTCTGGAACGATCATTGGACACTCTGAAACAACAGGTCCCACCAGCAAAGGAATAGGAGACGGACACAGATGCAGACACAACTTTATCGGTCTTCATTAGGCAGTCGTGTAGGGTCCAGGGCTGGTGCAAGGTGGCGCCTCAGCTCACAGGGTACAGCATCTGAGGCAAGTCAGGGCTGTGTTGAAGCTGAGGCGGAGAAGGAGGATGAGGTATTCCTGGACACCGACGTTACCGATGTCTCTGCCTTGGAAAGAGGTTGGCACGGATTTGAGGGGGGAGGAGGAAGATGAGGAAGATCAGTTTGCTAGTGCCCCTCGACCCAGAGTCTTGGGAAATCAAGGCTCCATCTCTCACATGAGTGCTTGGATGCTCCATTTCCTCCAACACGATCCTCGAATTAAGGCCAGCAAACTAAACAACAGTTACTGGGAGGCCACCCTCCTCGATCTCCGGTACAAAGCAACACTCACCACTTTCCTTCCACCCACCCAAATAGAGAATAAAATGCAGGAATTGGAGACCATGCTGATTGATCAAATGGAGACATCTGTTGCGTCTGCTTCACGTTCTTCAAATGTCACGGTGGAACAGCAGTAGAGTGACAAGTATCCGCAGCCGCAGGCATTGTGGCAGAAGCCTAATGGGTGACCCCAGGCAATACTTATTTACCACCTCACCAACGCATGTCATGCAGGGCACACATACAGCACACAGAGACCGGCTTAAGATCCGGGTGCACGACTATCTGCCTCTCAACACCGAGGTTTTTGGATAAGTTCCGTACCCAATCGACTTCTGGGTATCCAAAATGGATGAATGGCCCGAGCTCGCTCGCCACGCTATAGAGGTGTTGTAAAGCACAACAGCCAGCGTCATCTCAAATCGCACCTTCAGCACAGCTGGAGGAGTCATTACAGACAAACGCATCTGGCTTTCCACTGATAATGTGGATCGTTTGACTTTCATCAAGATGAATCAGGCGTGGATCTCTAATGATGTTGTGGCCCCAATTGCCGAGGTCACCGATTAGTTGCCGGTCTACTTCACATTCCGCTTCCAAAAGAAATGGTCCTCTTAATTTTTTTTTTTTTTAATGATCATTTCATACTACAATTTTTATTCTCAGTTCCCAAAAGGTAATTTTGTTGGTTTTGCGGTGAGGAGACTGTAAAAGACACCAATTGTACACGGTTTCATGAAATCACCGTATTCCATTTACTCGCTTCTTCATTAAAAATTTTTGCAACGTCAATGGTTTTGGGGTCATGGTGCTGTGAGATACAGCTATAATCAAGGTCCTTTGGAACAGAAATGTAGCTTCTAAGTGGCATTTCTCCCTCACAATTTTTAACAGTGGCTGAGAAGTCATTTTTATAATTTTTTGGATCATGTTGCTGTGAAATACAGCTATACTACAGGTCCTATTTTAAAAAATGTGGTTTCTAACAGACATTTGTTCTTCACAATTGTCAAGAGCGGCCAAAGGGTCATGTTTTTAATCTTATCAGGCATGGTGCTGTCAAAAACAGGAATAGGTAGGATACTGTTAATGGACACATATTGCAAAATTACTTGTTTTTGCAAGATCTTTAACATAGCTAGCAATCCCTGTAGTGAGATAACGTATTTAATACAATAAAAAAAAAGAGAAACAAAGACGTGGTGGGATTCCATCCTATTTTAAAAATGTATTTTCTAGAATTAATCTACTAAAAAACTTGCATGTACAAATTAGCTGATACACATATTCCTCTGAATTGTACAAGGGAGGTACAGAAAGACTTGAACAGATGTAGTTTATTCAGAGGACATGGAGTACGGACAGAGAACAAAGAACAGAGACAATTTCCTCCAGCACGTTGAGTAAAATGAGAAAAAAAGCCAAGATAAAGGGCTCCTGGTTGGAACAGGAGCGTCAACCACCAGCATTTCTAAATAAAGATCAGTTGGTCCGCACTCATACGGAGGGGCAAGCACTCTCGTAGAGGCAGAAATTTCTCAAGCACTAACCAGGTCTTGACTGTGTACTGAGGAAGGCTGGAGGTCTTAGCTCACACTTCCGCTTTCGCACTCTGCTTCAGCATGACTGTTTTCGTAGCTGCATCATTAGGGCATTTTTGCCATGTTAATAGATGACAGACACAAGCCCTGTCACTCACCGCACCCACTGTAACTCCTGAGCTGCTAGATGAACCTGCGTGTTAATAGATGACGAACACCAGCCCTGGCTCTCAACACACCCACTGTAACTCCAGCCCTGCTAGCTGAACCTGCGTGATCCACGTTTACAGCCTCACCTGCCTTGATCAGTAATTCCCTTCAACCCACTTGACAGTAGAATGCAGAATTTTCAGACAGGCCTAGTTGACCTACTGGGGACATCTATTTTGTTTGCTTCACATTCTAATGTCACGGTGGAAAAATGTCACCAGTAGAATGGCAAGTAGCTCTAGCAGCAGCAGTATTGGAAAACTAGTTTGTTTTTAATATAGTTTTGTTCTTATTGCGAAATTTTCTGCTGATGGTCCATAAGGGCATCTGTGCGGATTCTTTGGTCATGCTGCGTTACAGGATATGGATAGTCAATGTCCATTTCACTAAAATACTGCTTCAAAGACTACTTTCTTCCGGCACATTTTAATCTGTGGGTCAGACAGGTTTAAGGGTCATGCTGCGATCCAGAAGAGAGATAGTCAATGTCCAGCTCAACTAAAATGGTGGTTGAAAGTCTCCTTTTCCCGGAACTTTTTAATCTGTGGGTCAGACAGGTTTTGGAGCCATGCTGCGGTCCAGGAAAGGGATAATGTCCAGTCCAACTAAAATGGTGGTTAAAAGACTCCTTTTTCAGGAACTTTTTTTTTTTTCAATTCCGAGAGGAAGTTTATTGAAGTAGAAAATGTAAAACAAAGCATATAAAGCAAAGACCTTGCAATACCAAGTATATGAAAAACCATACAAAGTTTGTAAGAAACAATTACGTAGCAGTAAATCACAATGTACTTGAGCTGTCCATAAGACAGCTCAGCCCTATCAGTGCCAAAAATAAGGCACACAAATTGTAAATGTAAAAAATTAGACTCTGCATAAGTGTGCACACCTCAAATAAAATCCTTCTTAAAAAAAGCAATTGAAGCCTAAAGTAGCTAACAAACAAAAAAAAATAGACACGGAGGGAGGAGGGAACGGACAACAGACAACAAAAAAGGGGAAAAGATTAGTAATACAGCACATATAGTACACATAGGTCACAGCCTTGTCCGAAATACGCCAGCAACCGATTCTGGCACCTGAGGGCGGCCTTCCAGCCATGAGAGAGAATCCAGGCAGACTCCCATCCAACGCGAAGGGCTCCCGCCTGTCACAAGGGTCCCGCCCCTAGGATAGCAGATAAGAGGCGGAAGACTTGAACGTGAACCAATAGGACCACAATTTATTAAACCGAAGTAGTTGAGCGGGGGAGTGGGCCATCAATTCCTCCATTCGACATATAAAATTGATTTCATGGTACCAATCTTCAATAGAAGGAGGAATAGAAGATTTCCACCTCTTAGGGATAACCGTTTTGGCGGCCTGAATCAAGTGTCTAAGAATAGATTTTTTATATTTAGAAACTGGGAAATCAAACATAAAGAGCAGAAAGGCCTCTGGAGAGTCAGGAACCGAGACATCAGTGATCAATGTGATAATTCTCCGGACAGACGTCCAATAACTTCGAATTAACGGGCAGTCCCACCAGATGTGCACCATGGTACCCACATGTTTCCCACAGCGCCAACAAGTGTTTGGAACTGCTGGAAACCATGTATGAAGGACCGTGGGCACCCTATACCACCTGGATAAGATCTTGTAGCACGTTTCCTGGTGTCTAGAGGCAACTACTGCTCGATGTGTAAGTTGGAAACAACGTTCCCATTGCGAGTCCGTAAATGCACACCCTAACTCTAGTTCCCATTGATGGCAAAAGGACGGGAGATGTACAGCTTGGGAGAATATTAGAAGTGTATATAAAACTGATAATGAGTGCCGCGTGCCCGACATCGAATGCAGTAATTGTTCAAAAGGTGTAAGTGGCCGTTGACAGTCCAGGGTATGTTTAAGTTTATGAAAAAAGGACGACAATTGAGCGTATTGGAAGTGTGAACTAACCGAAGGAGGCTGACCCTCCAGGATGGTGTCTACTGCCCTCAATTTCCCGTTAGAGACCACATGATATAACCGTAATGGATTTTTTTTTCGTACCACCCAAAAACATGTTGGAACAAGATCCCAGTGGAAAGTCAGGGTTGTCAGTTATAGGGACAAAGGGACCCTTACGATCAATTAAACTATGTGCACCTCTATGAGCATAAATAATGGCCAATGTGTGTTTAGTGGAAAAAGACAGAGCAGGGTCCCTTTGAAGGGAAGGTGTCCAGGTCCAGGGGAGGGTAGCAAGCGCAAACGGGCACATTGCAGCTGCAAGGCCGGCCCATAATTTCCTATCTTGGTCTAGTGACAAGGATAAATAACGGGCGTATGCCGAGGCCAGATAGTATAGCCTGCAATCAGGCAGTCCTGTGCCCCCAAGATCTTTGGGTCTAGTTAATGTGTCAAAAGCTATGCGGGGACGGCGAGCCGACCACACAAACTCATTAAAACAACGCCGAAGTTTCTTCCAAAACATCGACGGGATAAGGACAGGGATGGTCTGGAAGAGATATAAAAATTTTGGCAAAATAGACATCTTAAGTATATTTATCCTCCCGAACCAGGAAAACTCCTTCTTAGTCCAGAGATCTAGATCCTTAACCGTTTGAGTTAGTAGGGGGATGAAATTGTCAGGAAAGAGTTTCGCCAGATTCGCAGAAATGCGTATCCCCAAATAAGAGATCCCCTTGCTGGGCCATTCAAATGGAAAATTCTGCCCCAATAAACGTTGGTCGCTCAGTGGCAGGTTCACATTAAGAGCCTCCGACTTAGACAAGTTAATCTTAAAATTTGACCAGGAGCCAAAGCGGCGCAACTAAGCCATCAAAGAGGGAAGAGACAAGAGCAGAACATTTATATTCCTGCTTCCCGATGGTTATCCCTTTGATGTCAGGGTGCACCCTTATTGAGGCCATTACATTTTCCATAATCAAAATGTACAGCAAAGGGGATAGTGGGCATTCCTGCCTAGTGCTGTTTGTAATAGGTAAAGTGTCATATAGGGTGCTGAAGGATTATGGTAAAGTGCCATAATCTTTGATAAGAAAATAGGGCCAACACCCAAATGTACAAGGGTCTGATGCAGAGAAGACCATGAAAGCCTTCTCAGCATCCAAAGACAAAATCATCAGGGGAATTTTATACGCCTGGGCATAATGAATGATGTCCAGGGTTTTCAGGGTATTATCCCGGGCTTCCCGGCCGGGTACAAAACCCACCTGGTCTGGGTGGATCAGAGATTGCAAAAGTGGGTTCAATCTATTAGCTATTAGTTTAGAATATATTTTCAAATCCACATTAAGGAGGGAAATGGGACGGTAACTACTACATAACTGGGGGTCTTTCCCAGGTTTTGGAATCACAGTTATGTGAGCTAAGGTAGCCTGGGATGGGAAGGGAGTGCTAGGAGAGATAGAATTGAAAGCTTGAAGCATTAGTGGAGCTATATTATCCGAAAAGGTTTTATAAAAATTGTCTGAATACCCATCAGGGTCCGGACTCTTTCCCACTGGCAGGTTCTTAAAAATTTGTTGCAGTCTTGTTAGTGAGAAGGGTTCCTCTAGTGCCGACGCCACTGGACCAGGGATATTAGATAACACTGATGGGTGTGGGAAGGACACCTGAGATGGGCTGTGTGGGGAGGAGGGGAGATTGTAAAGTTTAGAATAAAAAGAATGGAATGACCCTGCAATATCTTGAGTGCAATGGACCACATTACCTGACACATTTTTAATGGATGGGATATGGGATTGTGCCATACGGTTACGTGTAGCTCTGGCTAACATACGCCCTCATTTATTACCAAATTCATAGAATTTGCTGCGGTGTATCTGGATCAAAAGGCCCCAGGCTGCCTCCAAGAGGCGCTTGACACCCAACCGCGCCTCCTGCAACTCTCATAAGATCGGAGCCGAGAGCGCCCGCTTGTGGGCCAATGCTAATGCTGCGACCTTAGCAAGGGCATTTCTCAAAGTAGTCGCCTTGTCTTTTTTGAGTCTGGAGCCGTGTTTGATCAATACACCCCTAAGGACGCATTTAAGAGATTCCCATTGAATAACAGGAGAAGAAGAATCATTAGCATGGCAATCTAAGAACTGGGCAATCGAACCAGTCAATTCTTCTACACAAAGAGTGTCAAGAAGAAGAGACTCATTCAGTCTCCAGTTCCATGCACCCCTAGTTAAGGTCGGGAGCCGCAAAGAGCAAAAAACCGGGGCATGGTCAGACCAAAGTATGTTGCCAATGGCCGTACTAGATAACCAGGGGAGGGCAGAATGCTGGACCATACTATAATCCAACCAGCTATAGGAGCCATGAGGCGGGGAGAAAAAGGTGTAATCCTTATCCGTTGGATGCTGGAGTCTCCATGTGTCACATAACTGAAGCTGGAGGAAAGCCTTCCTGACTCTTTTAATCATAGAATATGAAAGAGATGCCTTCCCAGAGGAGTTATCCAGAGTAGGATCCAAGGTCAAATTGAAGTCACCACACAGCAAAACTGTCCCCTGGATTAAAGGAAGGGAATAGTCAACCAGCGTGGTGAAAGATTTTACTTGGTCTGTGTTGGGTGCATATGTGTTTATAATTGTAAACACATGTCCAGCCACTGACAGAACCAAGATAAGAAAGCGGGCATCGGGATCACTAGTACAACTTATTACCTGATGGGGAAGTGTTCTATGTATAGCAATCGCCACCCCCCTGGACCTGGACTGAGAAAAATTGGCAAAATGCCAAGACGTATAGTGTTTGTTTTTAATCACCGGTGCACAGCCAGACTTGAAATGTGTTTCCTGAAAGCATACAATATGTACCTTACGGCGATGAAATTGGTGCAAGATCTGGGCCCTTTTTTCCGGCGTATTGAGGCCCTTCGCGTTGAACGAGGCTATCCGGAGATCCGCCATTGCATTAAATCAGGTTCCCACCCCCAGGACCAGACCGGGCAGTACTGGAAAAAATTCCCTGGAACCACTACGACCTGAAAAAAGACAAAGAGGACCAGACAGACACAGAAGGACGTACAAACCAACAGGGGAAGGAAAAAGAGGGCCAAAAGCAGGGACCAAAGGCCTGCTGGCAAACTAAACGTATTACTACAGTAATACAGAAGTCCTGTAGACCCGAACAAAGTCAGGACAGGAGTCCCACCTACTGGGGGGATGTGGTAGTGTATGGTAGAGCATGACAGAAACAACCCTACTATCACAGAGAGCTTCTCTAAGTCCTCATTAAAAACCTGTAAATAAACAACAACCGGCAAAATCAAACAACTAAACATGAACAAAAAGTTTAGGGGCACTTTCAGTAAGAAAAAGAAAAAGAAAAGCCTAACTTAAGGGGAACAAAAGGATATCACTCTGGTCCAGGTCCCACTAAATCCTATGCCACCTTCCCCAGGCTTCAGGCACTTTTTAATCTGTGGGTCATGCAGATTTTCGGGTCATGCCATGGTACAGGACAGGCATAGTCAATGTCCAGTTCAACTAAAATGGTGGTTCAAAGACTCCTTTTTCCGGCACTTTTTAATCTGTGGATCATGCAGATTTAAGGGTCATGCTGCGGTCCAGGACAGGCATAGTCAATGTCCAGTTCAACTATAATGGGGGTTCAAAGACTCCTTTTTCAGGCACTTTTTAATCTGTGGGTCAGACAGGTTTTGGGGCCATGCTGCGGTCCAGGACAGGGATAGTCAATGTCCAGTTCAACTAAAATGGTGGTTCAAAGACTCTTTTTTCCAGCACTTATTAATCTGTGGGTCATGCAGATTTAATGGTCATGCTGCGGTCCCGGACAGGCATAGTCATTGTCCTGTTCAACTAAAATGGTGGTTCAAAGACTCCTTTTTCAGGCACTTTTTAATCTGTGGGTCAGACAGGTTTTGGGGTCATGCTGCGGTCCAGGACAGGCATAGTCAATGTCCATTTCAACTAAAATGTTGGTTCAAAGACTCCTTTTTCCGGCACTTTTTAATCTGTGGGTCAGACAGGTTTAAGGGTCATGCTGCGATCCAGAACAGGGATAGTAATGTCCAGTTCAACTAAAATGGTGGTTGAAAGACTCCTTTTCCCGGCACTTTTTAATCTGTGGGTCAGACAGGTTTAAGGGTCATGCTGCGGTCCAGGAGGATAGTCAATGTCCAGTTCATAAAATGAGTTCAAACTATGCCTTTATGTTCTAAGTCATTCAAAATGATTATAGTTGTGTCAAATAATACTGCCTTCGGGCACTTTTTTAATTTGTGCGTCATGCAGGTTTAAGGGTCATGCTGTGGTACAAGACAGGGATAGTGAATAGTCTGTGACTTTCTTTCTGTGACTCTTGTTGCCTAATTGTCTTGCCTAAGATGAAGCATGTATCCAGTAGTGATGAGCGATTACGTTGACTATCGTCATCGGGTCGATAGTCGATATCGGCAATTATCAATAAGATACCCGATAGTCGATAATAGATTATCGCCGATGACCATTAAAGTCTATGGGAGAGGAACAACACCTTCATTCTTACACCCAAACAGGGATGGAGTAGCTGGAATTAACATCCACAACAGCAAATTGTATACGTGCTACATCTTAGGCAAGACAATTAGGTTATAAAAGCCACAGAAAAATAATCACAGACCATTCACTATCCCTGTCTTGCACCACAGCATGACCCTTAAACCTGCATGACCCACAAATTAAAAAGTGCCAGAAGGCAGTATGATTTGAACTGGACATTGACTATCCCTGTCCTTGAATGCAGCATAACTCTTAAACGTGTCTGACCCACAGATTAAAAAGTGCCGGAAAAAGGAGTCTTTCAACCACCATTTTAGTTGAACTGGACATTGACTATACCTGTCCTGGGCCACAGCATGAGCCCCAAACCTGCATGACCCCCAGATTTGTGGCCGTGACTGGGAGGACGAGGAGGTAAGACTGCTGGATGCAGGTTGCATTAACCACTGAAGAACAGATTGGCGACGCTGTTCGTTACTGAGATTCACAGGGCCCTGACCCAGCGATGACAGGCCTGACGGTCCTGCAACTGACGATCCGCTGGCATGCGTGTTGTCGCCAGCGCTGGAAGGAGAACCTTCTCTCGTACCTCTACCCCCATGTCCTACCCCCCTCTTTGCCCGCTTACCACCTGAATTTCGCTCGTATGGAAGAGTTTTGGAAAGTCTCTTATTAAAAGATGGCAAATCACAGCTCTTCTCAAATCCCTCAAATCAAAACAAAATTGCTGGATTCAAATTTACCTGCAAAGTAGATCTATCAACAAAGCTTGACTGACCAAAAGTGAAAAAACACCTGTCTGAAATGTATACGGATATTAAAAGGTATTTTTGGCACCTATCGGTACACCTGTGGTGACTACAAAGTTGCTGGATTCAAATTTAACTGCAGGTGGCTCTATCAACACAGCTGCCTGCGCCAAAGTGAAAAAAACACGTATCTGAAATGTATACTGATAATAAAAGGTATTTTTTGGCACCTATCAACCTGTGGTGACTACAAAGTTACTGGATTCAAATTTAACTACAAAGTAGATCTATCAACAAAGCTTATATGCAGGGAAAAGAAAAAAGAGAGGGGGCGCACAATAGTGTTATACTGTAACAATAGGGGTAATAGGTGGAAAGTGATGATATATTCTCACCTTTTGGTGTTGCGCTACTAATGTAGAGGCACAACACTCATAAGCGCTTGCAGGGCTATTTGTATCCCGTAGCCCTTACTACGGCAGCCGCTGGTCTCTGGAGCTCCGTTCGGTGAACCGGTAGGAGAAGATCGCCAAGAGGAAAAAAGGAAAAACGGACCCGGCGCACGTGCAGTGAAAATAAAAAAGCCCAGGATAAAGGCTTTCAATTAAAAAGTGTTTATTCTTAAAATTGCTACAGCGTTACCGATGCAAAATGAAAAACATATAAACAGAACTTAACGCGTTTCGCGCGTGTACCCGCGCTTCATCAGAAGTATCCGTTTCACGCGTGTACCCGCGCTTCATCAGAAGTATACATTGTAGGAATAAACACAGTATATATAACACTAACAATTACTGTAATTAGTTGTCTTGCATTGCAGGTGAGTGACGTGAATAGACAGGTGATGCAAAGATGCAAAGACAATTGGAAGACAGAAGTGTCAATCAAAGGGTGCAGAAGACCCAGGGGGAAGGGTCGGAAAGACAAGCAGATGAGCCGTAGCTGATGAAGCGCGGGTACACGCGCAAAACGCGTTAAGTTCTGTTTATATGTTTTTAATTTTGCATCGGTAACTCCGAGCAATTTTAAGAATAAAAACTTTCTAATTGAAAGCCTTTATCCTTCGCTTTTTTTATTTTCACTGCACGTGCGCCGGGTCCGTTTTTCCTTTTTTCCTCTTATCAACAAAGCATGACTGACCAAAAGTGAAAAAAACACCTGTTTGAAATGTATACGGATATTAAAAGGTATTTTTGGCACCTATCAGTACCCTGTGGTGACTACAAAGTTGCTGGATTCAATTTAACTCAAAGTAGATCTATGAAAAAAAGCTTGACTGACCAAAAGTGAAAAAAACACCTGTCTGAAATGTATACGGATATAAAAGGTATTTTTGGCACCTATCATTACACCTGTGGTGACTACAAAGTTGCTGGATTCAAATTTAACTGCAAAGTAGATATCATCAACAAAGCTTGACTGACCAAAAGTGAAAAAAAACACGTATCTGAAATGTATACTGATAATAAAGGTATTTTTTGGCACCTATCAATTCACCTGTGGTGACTACTAAATTGCTGTATTCAAATTTAACTGCAAAGTAGCTCTATGAACAAAGCTTTACTGACCAAAAGTGAAAAAAACACCTGTCTGAAATGTATACGGGATAATAAAAGGTATTTTTTGGCACCTATCAATTCACCTGTGGTAACTACTAAATTGCTGTATTCAAATTTAACTACAAAGTAGCTCTATGAACAAAGCTTGACTGACCAAAAGTGAAAAAAAACACGTATCTGAAATGTATATGGGATAATAAAAGGTATTTTTTGGCAAACCCATCAATTCACCTGTGGTGACTACTAAAATTGCTGTATTCAAATTTAACTGCAAAGAAGATCTATCAACAAAGCTTGCCTGCCCAAAAGTGAAAAAAACACGTATCTGAAATGTATTCGGATAATAAAAGGTATTTTTGGCACCTATCAATTCACCTGTGGTGACTACTAAATTGCTGTATTCAAATTTAACTACAAAGTAGCTCTATGAACAAAGCTTGACTGACCAAAAGTGAAAAAAACACCTGTCTGAAATGTATACGGGATAATAAAAGGTATTTTTTGGCACCTATCAATTCACCTGTGGTGACTACTAAATTGCTGTATTCAAATTTAACTACAAAGTAGCTCTATGAACAAAGCTTGACTGACCAAAAGTGAAAAAAACACGTATCTGAAATGTATATGGGATAATAAAAGGTATTTTTTGGCACCTATCAATTCACCTGTGGTGACTACAAAATTGCTGTATTCAAATTTAACTGCAAAGTAGATCTATGAACAAAGATTGACTGACCAAAAGTGAAAAAAAAAAGTATCTGAAATGTATCGGATAATAAAAGGTATTTTTGGCACCTTTCAATTCACCTGTGGTGACTACTAAATTGCTGTATTCACATTTAAGTGCAAAGTGGCGCAATGAACAAAGCTTTACTACCCCAAAGTGAAAAAACACGTATCTGAAATGTATTCGGATAATAAAAGATATTTTTGGCACCTTTCAATTCACCTGTGGTGACTACAAAATTGCTGTATTCACATTTAAGTGCAAGGTGCCTCAATGAACAAAGCTGTACTGCGCCAAAGTGAAAAAACACGTATCTGAAATGTATTCGGATAATAAAAGGTATTTTTGGCACCTATCAACCTGTGTGACTACAAAATTGCTGGATTCTAATTTAACTGCAAGGTGGCTAATCAACAAAGTTGGACATGGGCAAAATTGAAAAGAACACCGTATCTGAAATGTATACTGATAATAAAAGTGGAGTTTTGCACCTAACAAAGAGACCTGCAGTTAAATAGAAAAGATGTGTGTCCTAATATAAGTTCAGGCTGCCCAATATCCAGGAAATATTTCAATAGAAAACTGTTAATAATAAAGCTATTGCAGTGCAATGTCTACACTAAGTCTTGGTGAACTATATCCAGTATTCTTTAAAGAGCTTGTCTGTTTTCCCCGGGCCCCCCCCCCGCTCCACCCCGTGACTTTACAGCGGTAGATGCGCCTTTAAAATTCTCTACCTAACTACATAAAATCTTCAAATCTCTGATCTAACTAAGTGTTAAGGATCACAGCTAACAGTAGAGCTTTCTCTGTGAAGAAATAGAATAATTTCGCTGAGCTGTTTGGACACAGGCAGAGCGCACGCCCTACTTCTATGAGAAGCTGACAGACACTGATCATGAACAGGAAGGTCTGTTCTATGTAAAACGAGGTCATGTGATTTTTCCAGCCAATCGCAACCATACACATCCCAGTCATGACGTCGCACACACATCTCACCCTGCTCTATTCTGTAAGCTGATTTGCTGGCCGCCAAAATGACAGGAAGCGCCAAAAATGGCGCAATATTAATAGATTATGCACAGATTTTAACCTAAATTATCGCGTGATCTAAAAAATCCGATCAACGTAAATACCATGCCGATTTCAACTTTGTCGCTAATAATCGCTCAACACTAGTATCCAGTTTACTGTTGTGGATGTTAATTACAGCTTCCCCACCCCTGTTTGGGTGTAAGGTGCTGTTCCTCTCCCATAGACTTTAATGGTCATCGGCGATAATCTGTTATCAACTATCGGATATTGTCATGATAATTGACGATATCGACTATTGCCCCGATAATGATAGTTGACACAATCGCTCATCACTATACAGGACTACTTCACAACATCAATGGAAGAATGGATGGAGCCATGTACCGTAAAATCCTGATTGACAACCTCCTTCCCTCCACCTGGACATTAAAAATGGGTTATGGCTGGGTCTTCCAGCAAGACAATGACCCAAAACATACAGCCAAGGCAACAAAGGAGAGGCTCAAAAAGAAGCAAATTAAGGTCATTCCGTGGCCTAGCCAGTCTCCAGACCTTAATCTCATAGAAAACGTATGGAGGGAGTTGAAGCTCCGAGTTGCCAAGCGACAGCCTAAAAATCTTAATGATTTAGAGATGATCTGCAAAGAGGAGTGGACCAAAATTCCTCCTGACATGTGTGCAAACCTCATCATCAACTACAAAAAAACATCTGACTGCTGTTTTTGCCAACAAGGGTTTTGCCACCAAATATTAAGTCTTGCTTGCCAGAGGTATCAAAAACTTATTTCAGCAAAATGCAAATAAATTTATATAATTTATGCAATGTGATTTTCTGGATTTTATTTTGAATATTCTATCTATCAATGTTAAAATTAACCTACCCTTAAAATTATAGACTGTTCATGCCTTTTTCAGTGGGCAAACTTACACAATCAGCAAGGGATCAAATAATCATTTCCTTCACAGTATATATATACTGTGACAGTACTGTGACAAAATGTCTAAAAGTAGGGCAGGGCATTGGATTCTCAGCTGTCCTCTAACAAAGTGAGGAGCCAGTGCCATAGCAGACCAAGAAAAAGCCTGTTGCTGACAAGGACATATGCATTGGAGCATCATAATACTAATAAGAGATGCAAAGAGGAGCAGATAAAGGAGAGAGGTTAGGCACCACAGGGGTGAGTGCAGATGTAGATAACAAAAGAGATAACTCCAGAGAAGTAGATAACAGAATATGCAGCGTGCACAACAATTACATTGCACCTGAACAGCTAAAGAAACACTATAACGACTACACATTTCATGCATACACATAGGGGGAGATTTATCAATATTGTCTTACTCTTAGACAGTTCTAAGTTAGACTAGACGGTCTTACAATTCGCCACATTTATCATAGTGTTAATAAATCTGACGCAGGTTAAAATGGTCTAGTCTAACCTTATACCATCGTTCAGTTGGGTTGCTTTATGCTACTAACTGTGCCCAAATTGTGGTGCATTTTTTGGCGCACGTGAAGCCACACCCTTCATTGAGGCCACTACTCCTTTGTTGGACAAAGTGCATAAGTGTCTGGAAACTGTCTAAAACACAAATAAATGTAGTGCAACGCTTGTACTCCATTATTTCTGGTGCAAATTGTGCCAGAATTCTGGCGCAACTGCCTTGACAAATATGCCCCAATGTGCTTTACATTATTCCGGCAGACTCTGGGGAAACATGTATGAAACTTGGCACCTCATTGGCGCTTTATTTCAGTGTACAATAAGCCTGACTATATGAATGTGGTGAATGTGTGCTCATAAATTGCGCTGTAGGTTCGACGTACCTAGTGTATATGTTTAGTACGTTATGGCATTAGTAATGTGCCAAACAGTTCATTGAGTTACTTTTCTAATTTAAAATGTATCATGTTAATACTAAAATTTTGTGGAGATTTACATATATTTTTAGAACTAAAATCTTACAAAATACTTTTTTTTTTTACTTTTATATAGTATGTTAATTTGTGTTCAGAAAAATGTAGGTCAGCGGTCAGCCTTTATTTGACATAAAGCAATTGCTGGCACACCACAGGTCTTGCTGAGACTTGTGGTGCAACATGCAAGATCACTACCATAGTTTCTGTTCACTGACATGCTATTCTCTCAACTTTTCTTTAATTTCTAGCCTGCTGTGATGTGTTTGTAATCAATGATAACACTACGCCAACTCTGTAAATATACGATTAACAGGATTTATGTTAGATGCTGTATTGGTTTCCTTAATTTATATTATTTTATTTAAAATAAATTTTTGATTATATTAATTTTAAATACATTTTATAGGAGATACTTTTATATTTTGGGGATATCATAATTTTATATTAATTTTATATTATATAGTTTATTTATAGTTTCATAATTATCATAAATTACTTTTTATTATTTTACTGGTAAAAGTTGAGAATAAGGGCCATTTTTTGCCCTAATTGCAAATGTAGTTCTATTACAACTACCTAGGGCTACATTTAATTTGATCTGGCTGTTTGAGCAGCAATGCCCCTATTTCTGCCATCCCACATTCATTATTATTATTATTATTTATTTTAAAGCGCCATTAGTTCCATGGCGCTGTACATTCAAGGGGGTTACATACATAACATAAGTCAAACGAGTACAATGATAAGTGATGAATGACAATTGGCACGACAGAGGGAGAAAGGACCCTACCCGCGAGGGCTTACAATCTACAAGGAGGGGGAATGAGACAGAAGTTTGGGGCAGACATGTTTGTGGAGAATGTAGTGACAGCAAGGTTAGTGTAGGTTATAGGCAAGCCTAAAGAAATGGGTTTTCAGATTGCTTTTGAAGCTGGTGAAATTGGAGGAGAGTCTGATGTGTTGGGGAAGTGAGTTCCAGAGTGTGGGGGAAGCACGGGAGAAATCTTGGAGACGGTTGTGTGAGACGTTGATAAGGGAGAGCAGAGGAGAAGGTCCTGTGAGGAGCGGAGATTGCGTGAGGGGAGATATTTGGAAATTAGGGCAGAGATGTATGGAGGGGAGAGGTCATGGAGAGCCTTGGGGTCATGGTTAGTAGCTTGAAGTGAATTCGCTGGGCAATGGGAAGCCAGTGAAGGGATTTGCAGAGGGGAGAGGCAGTGGAGTAGCGAGAAGAGAGGTGGATAAGACGGGCAGCAGAGTTGAGGATGGTTTGAAGGGGAGCAAGAGTGCTAGACGGGAGGCCACAGAGAAGGATGTTGCAGTAGTCGAGGCGGGAGATGACAAGGGCATGGACCAGCATTTTTGTAGTGTCATAGTTGAGGAATGAGCGGATGCGACAGATGTTTTTCAAGTGGAGGCGGCAGGCAGAGGTGGGGGTTTGGATGTGTGTTTTGAAAGATAGAGCGGAGTCTAGGATTACCCCAAGGCAGCGGACTTGCGGAACAGGTGAGAGTGTACAGCCGTTGACTGAGATAGAGAGATCAGGGGGAGGGGTAGAGTTGGACGGTGGAAAGATGATGAGCTGTTTTCTTCACATTTAGTTTTAGGAGACGTGAGAAGAAGAAGGAGGAAATGGATGATAGACAGTCTGGGATCCGGGAGAGCAGAGAGGTAACATCTGGGCCAGAGATGTAGAGTTGGGTATCGTCAGCATACAGGTGGTAATGAAAGCCGTGTGAGGCTATGAGCTGACCCAGGCCAAGAGTGTAAAGAGAGAAGAGTAAAGGACCCAGGACTGAACCCTGAGGGACACCAACAGAGAGTGGCCGAGGGGAGGAGGCGGAGCCAGAATGAGAGATGCTGAATGTCCGATCAGTGAGGTACGAGGAGATCCAGGAAAGGGCCAAGTCCATGATGCCGAGGGAGGAGATGATTTGTAGCAGGAGGGAATGGTCGACAGTGTCAAAGGCAGAGGACAGGTCTAGAAGGAGAAGGACATAATAGTGGCGTGAGGCTTTAGCAGTTGCTAGGTCATTAGTGACCTTAGTTAGAGCGTTTTCGGTAGAGTGGTGGGGTCGGAAACCAGATTGTAGTGGGTCAAGAAGAGAGTTGGAACAGAGGGGGGAGGACAGCTGAAGATAGACGTGCTGCTTGAGGAGTTTGGAAGCAAAAGGGAGCAGTGAGATGGGCCGATAGTTGGACAGAGAGAAGGGGTCAAGGGTTGTTTTTTTAAGGATTGGAGTGATAGTAGCATGTTTAAAGGCGGAAGGGAAGATGCCAGAGGTTAGTTATAGGTTGAAGAGATGGTAGAGGGCTGGGATGATAGAAGCACTGAGGTCTGGGATGAGGTGGGATGGCAGTGGGTCAAGACTACAGGTAGTGAGGTTGGATTTGGACAGAAGAGAGGAAAGGTTGTCATGAGTGACAATGGGGAATCAAGTTAAGGGGGAAGAGCAGTTTGCAAGAGTAGAGGAGGGAGGTGGGGACTGCGGGCTGAGGCTGTCTCTGATGTGGTTGATTTTCTGAAGGAAGTGAATTGCACAGTCATCTGCTGAAAGGAGGGATGGGGGAGGAGATGCTGGTGGACGGAGAAGAGAGTTGAAGGTTTTGAATAATTGTCTGGGGTTGTGAGAGAGGGAGGATATGAGAGTGGTGAAATAGTCCTCTTTGGCTGAGGTTAGTGCAGATTTAAAAGTATGTAGTGATTGTTTGTATGAGGCAAAGTCATCAGTGGAGTGAGTTTTCTTCCAGCGGCGTTCTGCAATTCTGGAAGCTCGCCTCAGCTGTTTAGTGGAGTGTGTGTGCCAGGGTTGTCTGTTGATTTTGCGGGTTCTGTTATGTGTGAGAGGAGCGACTAAGTCAACGGTGGTGGTGATTGTGTGGTTGTAGAAAGTGGTACCTGCGTCTGGGTCATTAATTGAGGAGATGGTAGAAAGAGGTGCAAGGGAATCAGAGAGAGTGCGACGGTTGAGGCTTTGTAGGTTCCTGCGGGGTCGTACTGGATATGAGACAGGAGGAGCAGGTGGGGTGGTGATGGTGGAGACGGTGCGCAGGTTGTGGTCAGTTTTGGGGTGGGGGGAGATTGAGAAGTCAGATAGGGGGCAGAGGCGGGTGAAGATGAGGTCCAGTGTGTGTCCATTTTTGTGAGTGGCTCCTGAGGTCCACTGGGAGAGGTCAAAGGAGGAGCAGAGTGAAAGGAGTTTGTTGGAAGCAGAGTGGGGGGTGTCAATTGGAATGTTGAAGTCTCACATGATGATAGTGGGGATGTCGGTGGAAAGAAAGTGGAGAAGCCAGGAAGAAAAGTGGTCGAGAAAGGCAGTGGCAGGGCCTGGCGGTCAGTAGATAACAGCCACTTGGAGGGGGCGTAGATGCGGACAGAGTGCACCTCAAAGGAGGAGAGTGTGAGGGAAGGCAGAGGTAGAGCGTGGACAAAGGAAAAAGTGTCAGACAGGAGGAGGCCGACACCTCCGCCATGCTTGTTACCAGGGCGAGGAGTGTGGGTAAGTTGGAGGCCGCTAAAAGAGAGTGCGGCAGGGGAGACATTGTCAGAGGGGGTCAGCCAGGTTTCAGTCAGACCAAGGAAGAGTAAGTTGCGTGAGATGAACAAGTCATGTATGTAAGAAAGTTTATTACCTACAGACCGTGCATTCCAGAGGGCTCCAAGGAGAGGGATAGGGGAAGCAGAGGTCAGAGAGATGTGTTTCAGGTTGAAGGGATTAGCAGAATTTGTAGTGGTGAATCTGTTGGAAGAGGCGGAGATGATGTTGGGAATGTGCTGGGGGGCCCTGGGCTGGGGGATATGTCCCCAGAAGCCAGAAGGAGCAGTTGAGGAGGGTGAGCAGGTGGGAGTAGGATAGACTGTAGTTTGACAGGATTTGTTTGGTACGGAGGGCATTTACAGTGGGGAAGAGGTTGGTGGCAGCAGACAGGTGAGAGGGTAGAATGCAGGGGGAGTGTAGAGCTCATTGTCCAGCGAGGGAGTTAGGGGATAAGCAATAAGTGTGAGGAGAGTGGAGATTGCAATAATGGGGGAAAAGAAAAGCATAGTGTTAGACAGGTTAGCAGTCTATTAGTGGGAAAGAAAGTGTAAATGTTACCTTGCAATCCTTGTTCAATTCTGGTATTAATTCACACTTAGATCGGGCCACACTTTGAGCAGGGCCACAGTGTCCAAAGGCCACAAGTGAGAGAGACTATATACTAAGCTAGATCCCAATCAGAACTATCAGATGTGAACAAGAAGTGGGAGGGGTCAGGTTACCTAATTAGCAGAGTGTGGGCGGAAATAGGAAACGAGATTACAGGGGGAATTACAAAGGCTCCATGGACACCGCATGGGATGGGGGTATAGGAGATAGCGTTATGATAACAAATTAAGGCTACACTGGAGGTACACATCAAAGAGACATACATCAATGCACAACAGGAGTTGTAGTACTTCAAGAGCAGAAACATACATCAATGCACAACAGGAGTTGTAGTACTTCAAGAGCAGAAACATACAGCAATGGACGGTGGGGGTTAGACTTCAAGAGCAGAAACATACAGCAATGGATGAGGGGAGTTAGACTTCAAGAGCAGAAACATACAGCAAGGGACGATGGGAGTTAGACTTCAAGAGCAGAAACATACCTGTGAATGAGAAATAGAGTGGGTCAGTCCAGAGGGAAGGAGTTCCATGGGGCTACATAGTCTGGTATAAATTCACACTTAGATCGGGCCACTCTTTGAGCAGGGCCACAGTGTCCAAAGGCCACAAGTGAGAGTTATAAATGTGTCTAATATTACGAATGTTACGAATATTACGAATGTGGTGCAACATGCCCCCGAATGCCCCTGAATCTATTGGCACATTACAAAGGGTCAGGTCTGTCGCACAGTGCACAAAACCTGCCCGAACGACGCGGCATTCATGGGGAAAAAGGCGGAATGCTCACTTTTGTCGCATTTCTCGTCAGAACAGCGAAAATGACCCATTCATACAGGGCACCTTTAGTAAGCTTCTATAAGTCCATAGTCTATACATAGAATGATTATTTTTAAATGCTGAAATGGGAACATAAATTCAAACAAACATAGGATCCAGCAGCACAATCATCTACGTTAAGGATGCATCATTCCAAACCCCTGAACGCAGGGATAAAATACAGCACAATAGAAAAATAGAACAGCATCCAGCAGATTAGAAATGTGAAACATTTCTTTACTATTCCAGAAAAACACCCATAAAAGACATGCAACGTTTCGACCCTTAAAGATCTTTATCAAGCAGGAGGAATAAAGACATATTTTTCATTTCTAACCTACTGGATGCTGTTCTATTTTTCTATTATGGGCATGTAAATTGTGATACTGAAAATACTCTACTGACAGAAGCTGTAAATAGGAGCAAATAACAGAAAGAGGTTGGGCACAAAAGTGCAGAGTGCAGACTGCGCATGTAACTTTTAGGTAGACCTGGTAGTCTGTGTAATTAAGTAATGTAGTGCTTTACCTGTTCGTGGGGGGACATATTAGACAGGAGTTACCACCTGTAGAGTTTCAAGGAGATCTATTTCTGTCTGAAATTTATTCCTGTGTGCGCTGAGGGCATGTCATGTGTTCTGCACAAACTACTCTGTGATGGCACTTTCGGCTCCCACCAACGATGGACAATGCGCCCGGTTTAGACAGAGCTAGTGCACCTGGAGAACTCGGTTGTGTGTTCCAACTATCCTTATCGAGTCGTCTATCGATATCCGCATTTATCTACATGCACAGCCCTTCTTGCTCGTTAGGTCGATAACAGATTATCACCGGATGACCATTAAGGTCTAGGGGACAGGGGACAACAGCTACATTCTTACACCCATACAGGGGTGGAAGTGGAGAAGCTGGAATTACATCAGAAACCAGGAAAAAGTGGATACGTGGAGCATGTCTCTTAGGCAAGTCAGAATTAGGGCAACAAGTAATCACAGAGAAAGAACAGTCACAGATCTATTCACTATGCCTGTCCTGTACCACAAGCATGTCCGTCTTAACCGCTTGGACCCACAAATTAAAAAGTTGCCATGAAGGCTAGGTATTATTTGAACCACCATTTTAGTTGAACTGGATCATTGACTATCCCTGTCCTGGAATGCAGAGATGACCCTTAAACCTGTCTGACCCACAGATTTAAAAATGTGCCGAAAAGGAGTCCTTGAACACCATTTTAGTTTGAACTGGACATTGACCATCCCTGGCGCTGGAACTCACAGCATGACCCATAATTTTGCTTGACCCACAGATTAAGGAAGCAGACACCTTCTTCTTTGTACCTTTGCCTTCATGTCCTACCACCGCGTCTTGCTCGCTTACCACTCCTGTAGTTCGTCCATGTCATGAATATAAAAATGTTAAAAGGTATGTAGTGGTTTTGACTGCGCAAATCACAGCTATTCTTGAATCCCACTAATTTCACGAACAGCCCAAAACTAGGTATTAGAAACAGAATTGTTTCTATTCAAATATCTGTTGAAAATGTGGTTGGTGGAAGAACTGTAAGACAAAATCAAGTGTTTCTCTTTTCAGTCCCTGAGATTTTACCAAACTGCCAGTAGGACTAGGAATGATAGTTTAAACAAACTATTGTACAAATGCATGATTAGCGCCAATGAGACGCACTGAGTGAATAGAGAGTATTAAAAGTTATATGGATTACATTATGGCAGTGTTTTGCCACCACTGACAACAGGCGTTAGATTCTTTGTATTTTAAAATATGTAATATAATACCCTTTGCAGTACAACTGAGCTCTATGCAGCCAAACAAACGCAACGGGGACTGCTATAAGATATTTTAAATGGTTATAGGGATTAATATGGCGGCCTTCGACCACTGATTACAGGCGTAATTTACTATCAAAATATGTATACCACAATAAGGCGTACAACTGAGCTCTATGCGCCAAACGACGCATGGACTACATTAAGGGTATTTAAAATGTTATATTGGATTAATTGGCAGCCTTCGCACCACTGACTACAGGAAGCAATTTACTAGGAAATAGTTATTAACACAATATGCGTTCAACTGAAGCCTCTTGGCGGCAAACAGGAACACACGGGATTCATTAAATCTATTTAAAAGTTATAGGGATAAGATATGGGTTTTTGGGAAACACTGACCGCGAGTGATTGCAATAGAGCTGGAAAACACGGGACAATTTCACCTCCTATTGAGGTTTTGTGGCCAAAAAAGGGTAAAAACATTGCTTTTTCAATTCAAGATCACAGAACACCACTGAGTGCACAATATCTCCATTCCCTTTCAAAAGCCTTTCTCCTGCTGCCGCCCCCCCCCTCTAACTCAACCTCCCGTGCAAAACCAGTAGATATCCTTTAAAACTTTCTCTTAAACTAAATAAGAAGAGAATTTCTAATCTAACTTATTCAAAAGTGTAGGCGTGGATGGTTTCTTGTATTAGAAGAGACCATCTCTAAGAGCTGCTAGAAACAGCTATTGGTTTAAACGCAGCAGACCACGTCCTGCTGTGAAGTGGCATAGAGACAAAGAATAACTCAACAGGAAAAATGCAGTTGATAGATATACACAAGGTCACGTGATTTTTGCAGCTTGAGATCCATACACCGCAAGTGGTGGACGTGTGTACATCCTCCTCTCACACCCTCTATCCTCGGAGCTGATTGGGATGGCTGCCAAAATGACATGGATAATGCTGAAAATTTTTTTTTTTTTGTTAACCCACACTGATAGTAATGATTTCTGTGAAGATTGTCACTAAACCATCGCAGGTTAAGAACTTACGATAAGCCCTAAAAACCGTGGCCCCACATTTCACCTCACTCTCTCTGCCATCGCACTAATATATACACCCTGTCCAAGAGTTTTTATAAGCCCGACTGGAGGAGTTAGATACTGGAAAGTTTTGTCGAGCTTTGAGATACTTCAACCTGGAGGAATCCAGGATGGGTTATGCTGAGTTCGTTGGTATCATAGCCCAGTTAAGGCTGGCCCAAAGTGAGAAAAGGACCCTCCGTGATAATAGAAAAGAAAAGTTCAATGATTGTAAAGACTACATGAGATATTCCAAAAACTAATCTCAAAAAAACAAAAAAACAAAATACAAAAAATAATTAATTGAAAGGTGGCTGATGTGTGGCCAAGACCAAAAACTATAGCAGCAAGCCTTTCTACCATAAACTGATATATTTCTTGGCTGTGCAGTTATTGCAGATATTTGAGTTATTTTTAAGTGCAGATGCCATGTGACCAAAGCAAACATTGTGAAATAATGCAGATTCACAGTAAAACAGAGCGTTGTTATCGTTCACACCATTGATCACAGCTTTGCATTCTACTGTGAACTGGCTATAATCACATAGAATTATCTGTAGGGTGGACACTTCTGAGAGTTTCACTTTTTAAACTGTATATTCATTAGTTTCTTTTACTGTCAACATATTTGTACCAAATTCTCTACATAATAACAATTTATTATATTGATCTATTACTCCAGAAATGAGCTTAAATAAATGGGTTAAATTACTTAATAGAAGTATTATCTTTTTTAAATAAAAGATGTATAGTTTATCTACAGTACGCCAATTGTAATTACAAGCTAAGAATCACGAGAACTGACCTCACTTGTGCTTATGCAACATCATTTCTATTGATTGCTAGAACAGTTTATGTGGTTCCGCTGTCCGCAAACACTGTGAGTATGGGCATTGTAAAAAACATGCCTATTCAATTGTTATAAATGTGCAGTTGTAACATTTAACATTTAATTTCATAGACATGGTTTACGTTGGGGGATAAAACAGTGTTACTTTTGCCAATCTTTTAATACCATTTTCATGTGGCATCCGACTTCTCATCCATTGTAACTGTAACCTGCAAATTTGTATTCTTGCATTATTTTGAAGAAAATTTTTCAACTGAGCATCAATTGTCTTTGATGTATGAAATTAAAACGCCACATTGTTTTACATTGTTGGGGCTATTGGCCTAAAATGTGAATGATGGCATCTATTAGTTCTTAATTTATATCTCATGAGAAGGGGAAGATTAGTCTTTGAATTTAAAACAGACAGGACAGGCATTGCAATTTGCTGTGGTGTCCAGGGCTGGACAATTAAGGCAGACAATGTAAGTGGCCCGTTACAAAGATAGGTTAAATTGTGCTTCTTAAATGCTGAGTGACCTTTTGCTTCAAAATATCCCTTCAGAATTGCAATAATTAATTATTGCCAAGGTGAAAGAAAGATTTCGCACGATTGCAGGTGAAGTATGAAGAGCATGAAACAAAAGAATAGAATAAATAGGTAGAGATGAAATAGATGTGGGAACAAGCAGAATAAAACTAAAATAATTCATATAATCAATGATAACATTTGTTTAATTGGTGTAATAAATATAATATAAAGGACAGTAAGCAAAAGGAGAAGCAATGCGAAGAGAAGCAATATTTAGTATAGGGTATGTTTTATTACCTAGGTCCCATGTAAATACACATTGTGCTGTCTTAAATATTCTTAAAAGTATGTTCCCACCATGCCGAGTCTACTCTTCACAAGCAGCTTCAGGGTCCCACTTCCTGGTTGGCTGTGGGTGGTTCTACAGAAGTGATAGACATATCAGCTCTGCTATTCCCAACTGAGCCTATTAGAGACATTAGCAATGGAAGGGTTTAAACAGCAGGGCACAAGATTACAGAGACCTAAAGGATCAAAGTGTGCCTATAAGAAACATAAACAAGCTCCTGTGCTGCTTATGAGACACACAAGGAGTGATGTCACCAACCCAGCCAGGGCTTTATTGCCTGTTAGAGCACAGAGAGGTGATTGGTAACCTAGAGAAGCTTGTGAACACAAGCAGGAGATAAAAAACGGTTCTAGCTCTGAAAGGGAACAAATCAGAACAGCAATGTAATTAGTAATAGTCTTTATTTACCTTTGCCTACATGTTTAATTATTTACTGACACTTGACATATGAGTACCTATTTTTGACGGTTAGATCCTATTTAGCGGACTTACTAAGTCTAAAAAAGGCTTCCATTGCTGCCATGTTTTAGTTTCCATTACTGAGACAACCACCATATTGGTATTCCCTTCTATGTTGCTTGTACAATGCAGAAGGGTGCACGGGTGATCAAACTCCTTAGTGTTCAAGTACCCTAGGAGGAGTAAAAGTATTAAAAACATAAAAAGTTTAAAATCACTTTTCTTTTGCCATTTTACAAACAAAAAATAAAAAATTACATACAATTGGTATTGCTGCATCCGTAAAGGTTAGAACATCTATTAAAAATAATACTTCATGTTTTTCCACATAGCCTCTATTCATTTTAACGCTGTAGTAAACGAGAAACCAGTTTAAATTCTGTTAGGTAATTAGTTTTTATGGTGTACTTTCAGAACATCCCCTATAATAGTATTTGAATTAAAGAAGGCTGTAGCACGTCTGATCCAAAAATGGGACCAATAAAAAATACACTTCAGCCCACAAAATAATGCACCTCAGTCAGGTCCATTGGTGGAAGTACAAAAAAGTTATTGATTGCAGTATATGGCACTGCAGCGCATGTTTAAGAAATAGAGAATGTTTGTGTTTCTATAAAAGTACTAAATCATTACAAAAACCCTACATATTTAGTATTGCTGGAATTGTAGGAACCTATAGAATACAGATAACAATGTAATTTATACTGAGAAAAGTATGTGTTTAACATTCTAAAAATATGGAGCACGGCGTTTTTTCCCATTTTAACACACTCGATTTTTATTTTCTGTCTCCCAGTATATTCTATGTGTAACTAGTGTCCCTGCAATACCCATGTCGGGTCGTGGGCACACCCGCACGTCAGCAGCCTCCTTGGCTGGTAGCAATCCGCCGCAGTAGGTCATCCGCTTTGTTGTGCCGGGGCTCTGGTGAGAAACCGGATGTCTACTTAAGACTTCCTGTCTCCTGTGCATGGCTATTTCCATCGCTTGTGGTGGGTCCAGAGGATCCCAGTAAAATTTCTATGGTTTATGGTTAGGGGGGCTCAGCTTTATAAAAGTACTAGTCTGTTGTTCTGTCTCAAAAAAGAAAAAAGAAAAAGCCACTCATATGTCTATTGTAGAAATGGAGTAATAATAAAGAAAAAGTAATGGCTCTTGGGTGACTTCCCGCAAATGGATGTATGGGTATATCCCGGACATGGCGTGGACGATCGCAACATGGGACCAGATTTAAATTACAGCTTTTTTACTGTAAGAGCAGTGAGACTGTGGAACTCTCTATCAGAGGAACTTGTCATGGTGAATTCATTAAGAGTTCAAAAAGGGTCTGGATTCTTTTCTAGAGTGCAATAATATAAATAGTTTTGTTGACTAGGGATTCCTGGAGTATGGACGCCTTTGTTCCAGGATTTATTCCGATTTCCAAATTGGAGTCGGGGAAGGAATTTTTTCCCTAGAATGAGGACAATTGGCTTCTACCTAATGGGGTTTTTGCCTTCTCCTGAATTAATACGATAACACAGTAGACTGTATTATATGGATGTCCGTTTGTTTTTTCTGTCCTTACAAACTATGTAACTATTGTGTAAAAGTAATAAAACCAAAAATTATATTCAATTTATATAATTGTAATTGTACAGACCCGCAGATTAAAGTTATCCTGTCATTAACACCGCACGACGAACGCTGTAAAAATGAAGCCCAAAAACAATAGCAAAACTGCATTTATTTCCCCCCTATTTTCATGACTCGGTGCTCCCTCCCTTGTACGCCCTGCCATGTGCACCAATAGCAATTTGCACCCACATTTAGGGTATTGCTGAACGTGGAAGAAATTGCATAACAAATTTGGAGTGTTTTTTATCCAGGATTCCTTGTAAAAATGAAACTTTTTTTATAACATATTTTATTGCATTTTTCAAATAATATCACAACTTAGCTTTGTATGGTTACAGTTAAGTTCAGCCAATTCTTTTTACAAAGTCAGTAAGTATCCTAACAACACAGAGTACTGTATACACAGATGATCATGTAGAAAGCCCGAACAAGGCATAAACAAAAACAGATAATAGAAACAACCTTTTTCCCTATATCGTGCAGGTGTCTCACTCCCAACATACCGTGGTAAGTTCTAAAGATGAAAGTGTACGGTTTTGCAGAACCTCTACAATACGTCCCAACAGACCATGATGCCCACATATTGGTGTTATTCCTTAGATGAAGAGTGCCGTGATAGTGGCCCCAAGCCCCTTATATTTGCAATCTTCCTAGCGATCCACAGATCCCTTTTCTACAATACCAGGCCGTGAATTTGAATGTTTGCATCAAGGCTCTGATCTCTCTGTCTGAGTAATGTGATTCAATAAACGTTTGCCACCATCTGAAGAAACCAGCAGTACGAGTCTCTTTGTGTCTTTCTGTTTCTAATTTGTCAGCAATAGGATAGTCCTTCAATTGTCCTATAACCTGCGAGATGTCAGAGTGCCTTAATAAGAGGGAGGGTCTGTAAAGGATACAATAATTTAGGAAAGCAGATGATTTTTATGGCGTGCTTTATGGCGTGACATCTGCCGACTATAGACAGTGGCAGGGAGCTCAAGCGGTTCAGGTCTTGATATATCTTGTTAACAATTGGGTGAAAGTTTAGTGTATAAATAGTCTCCAGAGTTTGGCCAATTTTGATCCCCAAGTAAGTGATGTGGTCTGGGATTAAGACAACATCCATATTTGAATTTCGCTATCGAGTCTTTGGTAAGCTGGGGCCAATGTTTAAGAGCTCGCTTTTGGTGACATTTACCTTATATCCCGATAGTTTACAAATAAATGGAGGGACTCAAGGACTCGGAGAAGATAGGTTAAAAGGTCCAACATAAACAAGATCAAGTCGTCAGCGAAAAGGGAAATCTTTACCTCTATCTCCTATCTCGCTAGAGGCTCTAGGGCCAAGTTAAAAAGGAGGGGCGACAACAGACATCCTTGTCTAGTTCCTTTCTGGAGGTGAATTTGTGATTATATAAATGTAGGGTTAGTGGAGATGGCTGACAAGAAAGACCTAAAAGTTCCCATAACACCTACCGCATCTAGGATAAGCCAGAGCCATTCCCATCGATCGTTGTCAAAGGGCTTTTCCGCATATAAGTCTCTACTAAGACCGGTTGTTCTCCGGGAATGGGGCTGTATCTGACCTTCTCTAGTACCGCCAACACCTTCCTGATATTACCCACTAGTGCTCTTCCCTTTATAAATCCTTTCTGAGAGGGGCTAATTAGATACGCCATAAACTCTGCTAAATAATCAGCCATTATTTTTGATAATATCTTTTGATCTACATCAATGAGTGATATAGGTCTGTGGGAGGCAGGGAGAAAAGGGTTTTTACCTTTCTTTGGTATAAAGGCATTTTTTGATTCTGGTTGCATGATCCCTTTTTGAAGTATCGAATTCTACTACTGTGTAAGGATTGGGGTTACCTGGTCCATGAAGATACGATATATGTCTCCTGAAAACCCATCGGGCCTGGTACCTTCCCTGGTTTCAGATGGCATATGGCTGTCCTAACTTCAATCCCAGAAACTTCGGTGTTTAACTTTTCCCTTTGAGAGTCTGATAGATGTGGAAGATTAACTTTGGAGATAAAGCTCTTTCACACTCCAATATTCCTTAGCGGAATATAAAGAAGCATAAAAATGTCTAAGTGAGTCATTTATCAATGCAGGATCGGAAGTAATGGTGCACTCTGGCATTTGTATAGTCATAATGTGGGATGGTTTGGGGTCGCCCTTTAGGAGTCTGGAGAGAAACTTCCCAGATTTATTTCCATATCTAAAAAGGGTAGAGTACAAGTGCGATCTGTGTACTTTTTCCTTAAGTTCTGGCAAGAGATCAAACTCCTGTTTAGTTTTTTCCCAGTTTAACCTATGCAGAGCTGAGCTGTTTTGTTGGAGTGCCTTATACGCCTCCCTTACCTTTTCCGAGGCTATGGTGTAGGAACTAGTTAGCTTATGTCTATATAAGGATGTATAGGCTATTATCCTCCCTCTCAAAACTGCCTTGGATGTATCCCAGTATAACAAAGGGTTGGCACAGTGTTCCTCATTGTTGGAGGCATATTCCATCCACCACTCTTTAACCATATCTGCAAATATATCAGTCTTGGCCAGGTAGGAGGGAAATTTCCAGATAAAATCTGAGCCTTTAGGGAATATTTCCGCTATTTCTAAATTTCTGAAATGACCATATCTAAGATCTGGGTGTTTTCAATTCTGTTCTGGGGACTGTCAGAGACTAGGACATAGTCCAATCTGGACCAGGACTTATGAACTGGGGAAAAGTAAGTATAATCCCTTCCGTCTGGGTTCCTGTCTCTCCAACAATCGTGTAAATTGGTGGTTTCTAATAGGTGACATAAAACCCCCTTTTCCGGCCTATGAGTAGTCTTACTAGATCCTCGATGTGCTGGCCCACCCTTTCTATCCCTCAAGGGGTCCAGAACAGTGTTCGTATCTCCTCGTATAATTTAGTATGAACTCCAGTCTTTACTAATCCTATTTTCCAACCCCTGAAAAAAGGCTCGATTTTGTCCGTTGGACAAAAGACAATAAATAGACTGAGGTTTCTCCCTCCCACTTGATTACCAGATGTGAGATTCTCCCATCATCATCATGATCGTGTGAAACTAAATAAAATATTACGTATAAGAGTAACAACTCCGGCCCTGCCATTCTCTGATGGGGATCCAAAAACATGTCCCAACCACTGTTTCTCTAAACGTTTAATGTTGCCTGATTTCAGATCAGATTCTTGGAGAAGAGAAGGACCACACCACATCAGTACAGAGTCACTTTAGATGTCGGATCACCTTTATCCGCTTATTTGGGGAGTGGAGCCCCTTTAAATTCCAGGAAATGATCCCCATGCAAAGTATTGACCAGAGAAGTTTTCTGTGGGGGACAATCTTGCAGCCTATAGGACACCTGATCTGTTTAGAACCCATTTAACACTTGTGTAGGGGTGTAGAGCAATAGTATAGGAAATAACATATAGAAATCTCTAAAAATGTTAGAATTGGAGGAACCAATGTTGAGTTGCATTTCCCTGTTCTCATTTACCGCGTTCCAGTGATTAATGGATAAAAATTGAAAATTTGCAGAAAAAGTTAAACTTCATCTTCAATTAGCTTTAATTTCTGTGAAACACCTAATGGGTTATTAAACTTCCGTGTCAAATTCGTCTGAATGTATGAAAGTGTTTTTGTGCGCTCATAAATGGTGTCTAAAGTTCACCGCTAGAGATGGGTGAATTTCTCAAAAATTTGGTTCGCCAGATTCGCCAAATTTTCCACAAAATATCCTTTCGTCCCGAATTTATTTGCGGCGAATCGCATTAAAAAACAGCTATTTCCTGGCTGTAGAGAGCCTGTATGGTGTTGTAGAACATTGTGCTATGCTAAAATATGGATAGGGAGCATGGTTTGATCTTGATACAATGCTATGTTTTAGCATGACACACAGATGACAAGCACCGCTCTTCACACTTCACTTCTCTGGGCAGTTACAGGGGCAAAACTGACCAAATAACTGAAGTGGGAACACAGCCTGACAAGGTAATGTCAGCGCCAGCTGAAAAGAACCGAGCTGAGGGCCAAGATCCTACAATAGCGTCAAAGAGCACACTCCTTTTAAACCGACATCAGATGATTCTACAGATTATGACAGAACCTGTTCTGTTAAATGCTGATACATGTAGAGCCCACACCCGAAAGAGTGGAGAGGGTGTCGGCAGTAATTTTGCATTGACGTCACTGATCATGTTGCCCTTTCTTTGATCCGTCTTTGTCCACTTTCAATAAGTCAATAATCCATCAGTATTGCTAAAGCCAAAAAGAAACAGGAGTTGATCCAAACAGAGATGACCAGTAAATGGGATATTTGCATGTCTTCTTTCTTCTGTATCCACTCCTGCTTTTGGCTATCTAATCATCAGACAATCCTGATGCAAACAAAGGACCATGTCATTCTGGTGTTACGGTTCAATCGGTTGTTTCTCCTTTTCATTCCTTCTGGCAGATTAAAAGAAGGGTAAAACCAAACATAGTGGCAACATCATAGAGTAGTGGAGGGTGGAAACAGCATTAGGAAACCACAAGTGTTCGACTCAGACAGTGGTCAGTTGGCAGCAGGATGAGTAGGTCACAGAGTGGCACAATCACAGAGTGTGGAGGTGGCAACAACATCAGTAGGCCACAGATTGGCAAATGACAGGTTGCGAAGGTGGTAGCAACATCAGTAGACCACAGAGTGGCACAATGAAAGAGTGTGGAGGTGGCAGCAACATCAGTTGGCCACAGAGTGGCACAATCACACAGTATGGAGGTGGCAGCAACATCAGTAGGCCACAAAGTGGCACAATGATAGGGTGTGGAGGTGGCAACAACATCAGTAGGCCACAGAGTGGCAAATCACAGGTTGAGGAGGTGTCAGCGATATCAGTAGGCCACAGAGTGGCACAATGACACAGTGTGGAGGTGGCGGCAGCAACAGCAGCAGCAGCATGAGGTCGGAGAGTGGCACAATGACAAATTCTGGAGGTGGCAGCAAGATGAGTAGGCCACAGAGTGGCAAGTGACAGAATGAGAAAGTGGCAGCAACATCAGTAGGCCACAGAGTGGCACAACGACACAGTGTGGAGATGGCAGCAGCAACAGCAGCAGGAGGTCAGAGAGTGGCACAATAACAAATTCTGGAGGTGGCAGACACATGAGTAGGTCACAGAGTGGCAAAATGACACAGTGTGGAGGTGGTGGCAGCATGAGTAGGCCACAGAGTGGCAAGTGACAGATTGAGGAGGAGGCAACAACATCAGTAGGCCACAGGGTGGCAAGTGACAGATTGAGGAGGTGGCAGCAACATTAGTAGGCCACAGAGTGGCACAATGACACAGGGTGGAGGTGGCAGCAGCATGAGTAGGCCACAGAGTAGCAAATGACAGATTGTGGAGGTGGCAGCAGAATGAGTAGGCCACAGATTGGCACAATGACACAGTGTGGAGGTGGGGGCAGCAACAGCAGCAGTAGCATGAGGTTGGAGAGTGGCACAATGACAAATTCTCGAGGTGGCAGCAACATGAGAAGGCCACAGAGTGGCAAATGACAGATTGTGGAGGGACTGCAGTACCAACAACTTGGACAGGAGTATGGTCAGCTTCTGCACCTTAGGATGGTTGAATGCATACTGGTGTGTCTTGGCAATCGCCTCAGTGAACGACTGCTGGTGCCATGAGTGGCGAAGAGCAGGAGCATCTGAACCGGTAGAGGATGGAAAAGACAAACAGCTCCCTTCGGCAGAGGTGGTGGAGCCTTGACTGGCTGAAATGGCATGTGTGCCACTGGGTGCTGCTGCTGTTTGCTGTGGCAGGATGGACCACCACATCTGAGACACATTTCTCCCAGGCCACTGGATGCTGACGCTGCATGTGTTGACACAAGGCCGTGGTGCCACGCTTCACTTTCTGCCCACAGATTCTACATATACACATGTTCGGCTCCTCCAGTGTCTTGGAAGAAAACTGCAACACCGCCGAGTAGGTGATTTTACCGCTCAAACTCTGCACTGACTGATTACTACTGCCGCTGCCTCAGTGAGCCCCATGCCGCTACTTTCTTGGACCTGCAAAGCGCCGCTGCCTGACGTGCAAGCTGACACCTTCTTCTCCCAATGATGATGATGAAGCCCTTGCTTCACCCGGCCCCCAAGTGCGATCGGATACATTGTCATCCATTAGTGGTTGCCCGTCACTGCTGTCCTCATCAACGGTCTCGGTATGCAGAGCCTGACCTCTCGCAACATAACCTCCCATGCCACTCTAAACATCACTACTTGCCAGCCTACTCAAGAAGCAGCGGATGTCTGCCCCACTTCTTTGCTGCCAAGTAGCTGCTGACTGTCCTCAAATCGTTTGTCCTTTATGTGTAGTGGCGCAGAACCCAGACCACATAGTAGTTCTTTGGCTGAGGGAACTGAACGGGACAGAGGCGGGTTGAGGACAGGTGAGGGCCCCTAAACTGCTCCCGGGCAATGCCAACTAAGGTTCATGTCTGATGAACCCACAGACTCTTGGCTGGGGTTGTCAGATGTCATCTGGGAGGAAGTAGATGACCTAGTCAAAAAATCAAGAACCGTTGGCTTGGTGATCAACAAACGGCCACTAGATGACAACGGCAGCTCTGGCCTCACTGAGTCACCCCTGCTGCGATGCCCTCTTAATGTGCTGTGACCTGTGCCTGCTCCAGGAACATTTGTGCCACTGCCACTCGCATGTCAAGGGCCTGCCACCTCTCTGTCTGACATATTGTTTGATAAAAAATTTACAATACAAAGGACTCTGTTTAATGAAGATGTCTGCATATGATAAATACACACCTTGCATTTGACTTTGATTTGTAATTCCCCCACAAACAAGAGGATAAATTAACCTGTGGGTATAAAATACCCTACAGAATGAACGAGGTGGATTTCAGGCGTGTATGGGGCAGAAATACACACCCTGTATTTGACTCAAATTCCCCCACAAAACAAGAGGTGAAATTAACCCTTGGTATAAAATACCCTTCAGAATGAACCAGATGGATTTCAGGTGTGTATGGGGCAGAAATACACACACCCTGTATTTGACTCACATTCCCCCACAGAACAAAAGGGAAAATTAACCCTTGGTATGAAATAGCCTACAGAATGAACCAGATGGATGTCAGGAGTGTATGGGGCAGAAATAAAAAATAGTTAAAGTTGAAAACATCCATTTTTAACATTAATATTGCCATGTCTGTAAAAGTCCAATCTATTAATATACAACCTTATTTATCCCACATGGCGAATGTACGAAAAAGAAAAACCCAACTGTGTCTTTTGGTTAAACTTAGGGAAACTTATGTACAAAAGCAAGAGATAAGATTGACTCTAACTATGGAGGCAGGCAAAATCAGAACAGCAATGTATGTTGTTTACTTACTTTTGCCTACATGTTTAACCTCTTAGCAACTGCCCACTGTCTTTTGACTGCTGCCGTTGCAGGTCGTTACTGCAGGATAGGGCTTTTGTGGCTCCCAGCACCGCAGCTATGCTAAGAACAAAGCTGTACTTAACAGCCCTGTTCCTAGAACAGTCTCTGTAAGCACAGGGAAACCTCCAATTCCCGGCGCTTAACCTTTTGGTTGCTGTGGTCAACAGTGGGCCACTGAGCACGGTAGATTTCTAGTTGTTTTTTAAACTGCTTATATATCCTCAGAAGAGGCAAAAAGCAGAAAAAGGAAAAAAATAAGAGACAGAGTATAGGAGGCATATACAGTAATTTATAGTAGCTGTAGGGTGGGCCCCTAAAATTAATTTCACAATTTGGGCCCCCGAAATGGCTCCCAAATGTTGGGAAACTAAAAATCAACCTTTCCCTCTGTTTTGGGTCCCAGGGACCCTAGCTTTATTTCTGGGGGATTAAAAGAATAAACTTTGAATAGGGAGGGAAAAAAATGTGAATTTAAATGGGAGATGGGGGGTTTCAACCTTGGGGGGGCAGGGCAAAAAACCCCCTCATTAAATAAATTTGAGGGGGAAAATTTCCCCTTAACAGAATAAGGGGCACAGTGCCGGGGAACCCGTAGGGCTGGCACTGGGGGTTTTGCTCTCCTCAGCAAGGGGGGCACAAAACCAAAATTTTACAGGTTTTTCCCTTTTAAAAGGGGTTTAAAGCAAATCAATGAATGGGAAAACCCCCCTTTAAACTTTACTCTCTACTTAAAGGGGAAACCCTTCACAAGGTTTTTTGTCCCCCTTGCTGAAGGGCCGCACAGCTAGTGACAGAAAAATCTGTTCCCCCGCACTGTGTCCCTTATCCGTAAATGCAGCATTTGAGAGAGCATCTTCTCTCAAATCGTATTCGATGATATGTAGCCCCACCCACCACACAATTACAGTTAGTTCACATTTTCTACTATTCAAAGTAATAGGTTTATCAGTTTGAGGTGGAGCCGGGCTAGACTCATTGTTGGTTTGAAAAAATCACTCTTCAAAGGACTCTTCTGCTGAAACTGCAGATTTGAGCATTAAATACACGAAAACTACACATCTTACAGAATAAGGAACACAGCCTGAAACAGCAGGTCTGACACAGCTTGTTCTGTCCCCAGCAGGGGGCATAACCTATGTGACAGGTTCTCTTTAAAGGAACGTGTCCCGCAAAAGCAAACCGTTGATATATCTTGATATACAAACTTTATAAGATTACATCAAATAAAGGTGAGGTAGGTAAATTTACCTCACCACAATCTTTTTTAAGTTCCATCTATACTTACATCTTTGGTATTCACACTTTCAATTTTTATGCCCACTGTGTGGGAATTTTACATAAAGATAAGTTAGAGTATATCCACACGGCACTGACAAAATACCAATTGGATTATCCGACTGCTATTTTGTAGTTTTTTGAACACAAATGGGGATAGTTTCTGCCCGTGGTTAGCGGATTCAGTCATCCCTCTTTGCATATGAACCTTTCATGTCTTTCTGCCCAAAGAACCGACGGAAGAATGAAACATGTTCAGATAGTATTTTAGATGTTGGATTTGCCGTCAGAAATCTGAGTTGTGTAGACTATAGCCAGATTTTCTATTAAAGTCTATGAAGAGGGTTGGCAGTCAGTTTACAGACTGTTTTGAAATGCGAAAACTGTCTGAAAATCTGACCGAAAACTGGTGTTGTGTGGATGGACCCTTACTGAGTTACATTGATTATGTGACTTGTCTTACATAAACAAAATAAAAAGAATTTACTTAACCACTAAAGCATCAGGCCTGAAACAGCCTTGGCAACCAGCTAAATGTTTTAGTTTTTCCCTCTCTGCATTTCAACAGTGATAACCGTTTTAGTTTTGCAGCTGTGTAATGCATCATTTTATGTGGGAGAAGTTGTATTTATTGGCATGGTTTGGTAATAGATATACACTAATCACAAAATGTTAGAGATATTTGGTTTTTGGCTGAAATTTCAGGATGAACATGAAATATCTTAACTTTTTTTTTAAATGAACTAAATGAGATCATCTCTTAACTTTAGAATGAACATGTCCAACTGCTCAGTGTTTCAGTACTTGTTGCACAACTTGCTGATCTCTAACATGGAGCTTAATGCTAATATTCACAAGTGTTTGAATCCCTGAACACCAAACATTTATGTGATCATATTGCATTTGATTTGAACAGTCTCCCCCAATGAGGCTGTTCCCATAATTTTTGACCAGTCATGAGACTCAGACATGACCTTACAAATGATCAACAGTACCTTGCTATTGCAAGGCTTCAAGCAGGATGCTCTCAGATGAAAGTGACCACTGAGCTTAGAATGTCACAGTGTCATCAGCAGGTTGCAGCAGAGAAACAAAGAGACTAGAAGAAGCACAGAAAGGCAAAGAAGTGGATGTTTTTGGCTCCATCACACACTGATGACCGCTTCATTATAAACAATGCTCTGCAGAACCGAATGATGAATGCTACACAACTCCAGGCATGTCATAACCCATGTGTATAACGTTTTACATCAGCGTGGTCCTTGTGCTAGACGACTGACAAGGGTACCTGTCTGGTATCTCACCTGGCTGATGAAAAGTGCTCTCCTAGACGTCTCCAGCATCGATGTTGTCCATCATTTTTGCTCAAAGTGAATTGGCTTTCATCACTGAACAGAGCATTGAGAGCTACTGGTCCTCTGTTTAGAGTAGATGCTCTTTGGCCCATACAAGACGATGATGTCTGTGCCTGGTGGAGTGGTCAGGTACCTGTAGTGTTGTTGTGAGGATGCAGTTACCCTGGAATGAATCCACTTGGAGATCTTCCTCTGCTGGATCAGAACACTTTATTCCTTGCTCCCATCAGCGCTCCTTAACCTTCCCGCCTCTTTCCACCCTATTTAGCTCCGTCCCCTCCTCCGCTTATACATCAACTCGTTGCAACAGGCAAATCTAGAGATAGATGAAACAACGATAACATTAAGTCCTTAGAGATGAGAAAGCTTATAACACAGACATCACAGCTCACCCCTTCTCACAAACAAGAACAACAATGTAACCACGAACAAAAGAACAATCAATAAAACGTCCCAATTGACAAATAAAGTTTTACTGCAGAACATAATCACCCTAAATGAGAGGGTGGCCTTCGACTCCTTATCCAGTAAGTCGTGGAGAGTTTGGACGAATTTCGTAAATCTTCATGAGGCGCACTCCTTCTGTTGTAGCTAACCAATTTTGGTCTGTAGGAATCTCTACAATACATCCACCTCCTCCGAATTGCTCTGGATTCATAGCCCCCGAACTTTTTAAATGTGACCCGATTTCTATAGACTTGGCGGTCCCTGGTGTTTGAGCATAACACGCATGGTGACCGTTGACCGTTTCGTGAACGCGTGGAAGGGGTTCAGGATGCTAAAGAGATGATAATTTGTCCACTGGGTCCAGCCATTGTAACAAGTAACCCAATTCACCACTATCCAGCCGCTGGCTGCGAACGACTGCCCTTATCTCGCATATTTCTTTATCCTTTCGATTGCGAGGCCACATGAGAGTCAATGTGTCTCGTACCGAGAACTGCTCTGGATTCCGGAAGTATGAATTGCGCAAATTGCCTGTTGATAAGTGCAGATGTGCAGGGTGGTATTCCGAGTGGAGTGTGGGGTGCTCTGTACAGTCCTAAGGAATCGGTGCAGATCTTGTTGTAAATCCTTGTGTTCCCATGTGCAATTCTTAGATCATGTTGATGGATTGCATGAAACGTTCCAACTTCCCCCATTTGCCGGAGGCCATTAAGGAGTTATTTTTCTTGTGGGTGAAGCCAAGAGAGCTGCAAAAGATTGAAAGTCGGCACATTAAAAATCGAGGCCCATTGTCTGTGTTTCACCTTTCAGGTAAGCCATATCAGAGAAGATCTTGTCCAGCTTAGTAAAACTGCTCTTGCAGAGTGGTGGTAACTGGTTCAATGACTGGAAACCTCGAAAAACATCTATTATAACCAGGAAAATAGGAGGAATGATCTAGCAAAGTGCTGAAATCGAGCACCAACAGCAGTCCAAGGACGTTCTGGAGCAGAGGTGACATTTGCACAGGTGCTCGACTAATGTTCAACCTCTAGTTGCTGACAAGGAATACATGTTCAATGAGATGGCTATCCCTTTTATTGTCCTAGTCCCGTGGAAACCATACTTTCTCTCTAGTCTAAGCAGAATGTGCTTTTGTTTTTACCACAATCCTTGAATGAGCTCATAGCCAGGGTCCAGCACTCTGGCTTTGAATCACCTGTCGGAATGACCAAGACTGACACGTAATAGCAGACTCTGAACGTAAACTGAGAGTGAATGCTTGCATTAAAGAAAGCGCTTAAAGTTTTGGCTGAGTATGCTCCCTGGAGAGCAGGCGAGCCTCAGCTAGAAAAGAGCTCCATTCTTGGATCGGTACAGTAGTCGATAGCTAACGGAAGTAGGGATCAGACTCGCCCCGCGTTGTTTAAAACTTCCTTCAAGGTCTTGCTCTTGGACAGAGTTGCAACAACGAAATTCACATGCTCCTCGGCTTAAACAGTTGCCGTCGGTTCAACCCTTTGGCCAGATTCGGTGCAGGATGTCATGAAAAGTAATCTGCAGGGTTCCCGAGCACTGCCTCATATCTCAAAATAAAAAACGGTAATTTAATTGTAGACGAGCAGCCAACCGTTTCAAGCCCGCGGGGTGGCTTACGAAAAATGTTTATTGAATAAAGGAATGTGGTTTTATGAACACTTATCACTGTGAACACGACCATAAGGTAAAGTTGAAATGAAGGCATCCCCACACAACAGCACGGGCTTCCCTCTATCTCTTTGTGGAACTAGCGCTGTTCCATCTCTGTATAGAGCCTTGCTTGCTATGATACTGTAGAGAGAATGCTGCATTCTGGAGACTAGTTAGAAGGCGCCCGAGGCCTCAGGACTGGCTATCACACAATCGCTCTGTTACTTCAGGGGTCAAAATAGCCATGACTTTGTCACTAGTTAGAACTTGTACACACCAGATGTGCCAAATGCGGTGTTTTGATGTTCACAGTCCATAACCACGAGCCATCTTTTTTGTAAGGTGGTCTAGGGGTTCAACACCGTACCAGATCAGGTATAAAACCTCCCACATTAAGAGTAACCAGAACCAAGAAAACTCCGAACATACCGATTACAATTTTGAAGTTGGCATTACGAGGTTTGCAGCTATTTTCTGAGGGTCTGCTGAATGCCTTTGCAAAAAAATATAGCCAAACAAATTTAAAACCGCACCTTGTTGAACTCATACTGTGATGTATTTACAATTAGGTTGCATTTTTCAAACTCTGAAATACTTGTTCCAAGTGGTTGTCATGTCTTCTTGGAGTTGTCGCAAAGATTAGGATGTCATCACTGATATTGATGACTCAAGTATTCCTAAGAAACTTGTCCTATAACATTTTGAAATATTTCGCAAGCCTGATGAGATGCCAAAGATTAGTCTTTTAAATCTTCGCCAGACCATCTTGAGTGCTAAAAGTTTGGTATAATCTGGAGTCTGGATGCAGTCAAGCTGGTGATAACCTGATTTTAGATCAATTTTGAAAATATTTTTGGCACCAGGTTAGTCCGTGAGAGAATATCATCGAATAGTAGAGAGTAAGTGTGCCATTCTCTTTGAATAGTCACGTGGCATTCGCATATCCACACATAATCAGATTGGACCCGGCTGCTTAGGTGTAGGGCGACAACAATAGGTGCGAGCCCCAGTGAGTTGGGCCCTTCCACCCGTTCAATAACAGCGACGTCTCCCAGGTTCCTTGAAGTTCTTCTCCACCAGCTTGCGGACATGAAATGGGCGCGCCTGTGCGGTTGTACTGATGCGCTGTACAGACCTATCAATATGAAAATACATCACTGAAAGTCCCCTTTCAGTTTACACCTAAGGCCCTTGAAAGAGTTTGCGGATATTTCTGGCATAACATGTGTGGACAAAAAGTTTGGTATCTGTAAACCATTTCACTAACCCAAAACAGCACTACTGCACGAGAAGGTTTCTGCAGAGCACTCCACTACAATAAAAGTTCTGTTGGATGGATTACCCATGCAATGTTAGTTCTGACTGAAATTTGCCACACAGCGGCAAGGCAGTAGCTGAACGCATAAGGAAAAATCTTCAGTAATTACACGCAAAGCCAGGTCGCTCTATTAGCTTAGATTAGACAGCAAGACTGATAATTGTCAGAGAGCCCTTATCCACCAGTGTCTCCGACAGGATTGCCCATTTAATAAAGATGATCTTGTTTTGGGTTTTGTTAGTTGCATGACACACTTTGGAGACCCCTCTGCATTACAGAGAATAGTAGGTGCTGCTGGGCTCATTGTGAGTGGCACTGAACGTGTTAACTGCCAGCACTTTCCGTGCAAGGAATGCTTGGAAGATGGACGAACAGGGGATAGTAGATCTGCAAACTTTGCCACGAAAGAGGCAAGGGCAGTAGCTGAGACCATAAAAAAGATCTACATTTATGTACACTGCGCAAACCAGGTCCTGCTCTTTAGCTTATTGTGACACCACGCATAACTGATAACATTGGACAGAGGCCCCGTATCCACCAGTCTCCACAGGATTGCCATTTATTAAGATGACTTGTTATGGTTGTTATTGCATACACACTTTGTAGAACCCTCTGCAGTACTAGGAATAGGTAGGTGCGGCGGCTCATTGTTAGGTGCACTGGACTGTACTTCAGCACTTTCCGTGGCAAGGGAAGCTTGAAGATGGAGAAGATGGTGTAGAGATCCTGCACACTTTTGCAAATGATTTTGCTTCGCCACAGTTGATGACAAGCGTACTCCCCTTAGCTGCAGACTATTACTGGAGAGTGAAAGAAACCTCCACATTGTAGCAGTTTGCAGGTTGTGTGCAAAGGCACATCTGCTTCTGAATGAGCTTTGCTACAGAAAGAAAATGGCTGCCTGGCGTACAGTATATGTTCTCTAAAGGTTTTTTACTTGATCATCGGGCTGCAAGCATTGATAACGGGTTGTCCAGCAGCCTTGCCAAAGTCATTGTGGGATCTCTGAGTGCTTTCTCCGTTAACTTAGATGACACGCATCCTATGTATGGAATTTGCATTTGAATCTCCGATGTCAGTGTGTCCTTCAAAATTCACCGTACGCTTGCAAGTTGACTTAAGCGACATGGAATTCATCATGCTTTCTGTTCCGACTGCTTTGTCATGGTCTAAACTTTGAAAAATTTCAAAAGCAGACATTATATTGAGAGAATGCTTGAGTTAATGCTGAGCTTTGCATACCTCATAGTCACTTCTTCCTGCCAGTGTTAGGCAGAGTTGTAAGATATCAGTGAACACCCCTCTCCCCGCAGAAGTGTAAAATAACAATTGCTTCCATTCCTTTCTTTGCATGTCTTAATGTTCATCTGCTTTGTAGAATATCTCAAAGCGTTTTTAGCCAATAATACCAAAATTCCGCGGCCTGCCAGGTTAGCTTGGGGCTGGTGCACCGTCAAAATGCACTGAAGGGAGGTAAGCAAAGGCCATGGCTGGTGCTATTGTTGCAATCTTTACACAGTTTTTGCGGACTTTGCTGAAATACCTTAGCTGGATGATGTTTTAATCCGTCGTCGGCCATTTTGTAGTGTTGTTAGTGAGATGCAGTTACCCTGGAATGAAACCACGTGAGATCTTCCTCTGTGGATCAGAACACTTTATCCTTGCTTCCATCACGGCATCCTGTAACCATTTCCCGCCTCTCCCCCCTTTAGCTACTCCGTCCGCCCCTCCTCCCTATACTACAATCATGTTGCAAGGCAGAATAGAATAGTGAACTAACATAGTGAAATGGCATAATAACAACATCACAGTACCCTTGCTGGTCATCTGCTCAGAAGTACTATTGAAATAGATGTAGAGTGTAGTGCATGCATGGTTAACTCTCCATTCTACACTGAGACTTTTAGGGGCCCAGAGGTGTGACCCACACTTATCGATATGCCATAAACATCTCAAATAGGAAATCCCTTTAGGCTGAGTTTTTCACAATCCATCAAAAATGCATGCAGTAAAAATACATGCATTTTGTCAAAAACTGTGTTTTTTTTTAGAATGATATTATTTCTAGAATTAAGGAATGCAGTTGAAAGAATGGAGTTAAATGTTTGTCTCGTCATGACAAAGAAATATCTTTCAAATTGTAGGAACTTCAAAAATAAAGACATATTTTCCGAAATATATTGCATTGTTCCTCGTTTTTCCGCTAAAGCTACAATTGAATTAGTAACCTCCATGCTATTGCAGTTCCCTCAGTAACAGACCTGTAACAAATCTCCTTGGGCTGTTTGTTCAAAGAGAGACAGAGAGTTGAGTCAGACATCACAGTGGTCAAGTGTCATTACAGTTCCCCTTGTCTGCAGAACAGTAAAAGCTTTATTTATCTCAAGTCAAACAGCTCTGTAATAGGGTCATATGTTTTTGGGGAGTGCGAGAAAAAGAAGTCCTTCAAGTAGTTTGAGAAGGCTACTCTAATCTAAATTAGATCTGAAAGCACAACTATCAGTACAAGCATAGGAGGCTTATGCAAATTAGTATGTAACGCTACGAAGTGACATGAGAATACGTTTCATGCATTCTTTGAAACCCTGTGGGGAGACAACTCCTTTAATAAAAGAACAAAAAAAATGCATTTTCTTTGCTGCATTAACCCCCTTGACTCAGTTTAGATACATATATATTACGTTAAAATGTAGTTTTAACAGAAGTTCAACAATAGGGAAAACCTAAAATACGTTTCATCAGCATATAGAAACCATTAATCTTATACAATGGCACTTCAACTTCACCAAATTTGTGTCTTTATGAAACAGTTGCCAACCAGTTTGGTCTTTTTTTAAACATTCTTTTTATGGTGTTTTTTTGCCTTACAAAATTTCTCAAAAACTGCATGTGTTTTCTATGCAATTTTTGTGACATTTTTTCAAAACTTATGGCAAAGAAGTGTGTTCGCCACAGCATCAGGCCACAAATTGGAATTAGCTTCAGGCCATATGTGGCCATACTGTATGTAGCGTTTAGCGTTTTTACACGAGCCACCAAAAAAATATCTGTGTGCCTTGTGCTCTTAAACTGAAAGGGTATGTCCAGTGCTCTTCTGTGCTTCCTTCTTGGATTTCACCATGCAGGTCAGCTGGTCTTGCTCTTCCTTTGGAATTTCTAAAATAATGTATTTAGATAAATATGTTTTATCTCAACAGTGGCTTTCGCTCCCATTACAGATCATGTGCAAAGCATAAAAAAACTATGGAGATCTATGGAGGAAAATGCTCATTGCAAAAAGAAAAGGTGCCACAAATAATTAAAATTCTTAGTTCACATGTTTTGATCAAAAAATGTTTAGCCAGCCCTACGCTTACAATTGTGAGTCTCCAAGGACTGGTGGTCCTACTACTATACTTTACCTCTCAATAGAGCCAAATTCAGACTCCGATTGGGGGTCCAAACCAACCTCCATTATCCAAAAGAGAAAATAAAAAAAACCAAACTTGGGCAACATACTGACTGATATAAACACCTTGGTTGGTGAGAGCATGTTTGTAACGCCGGGGTGGCGTTAAACATTTTTGATCACAACTGTGAACGATAGGAATCTCAAAGTTTTTTTGTCATGTATATAGATATGCATAAAAGCTTTCATTAGAGTTTCCATTTATTGTATAGCCCTTTTAGCAGTTGGTGTGCCACTGGTAATGGTGTGTGTGTGTGTATTTATATATGCCGCAGCCCTGCAAGTGGCACCCAGGTTCACATTGTGTTTTTCAGAAATGTTTTTTTTTTGTTTGTGCAGAACTATACGTTGTATTTGGCATATATTGCTTTTAGTCTATATAGGGAGGAAGGGATGCCTCCATTTTGGTTTCTTGCACCCTGCCCACCTTCACAGGCTGTTATATCAGTGCAGTATGCTTGCAAGGTTGGTGTTTTTTTTATTTTTCTCTCTGGATAATGGAGGTCAGTTGACCCAATGAGAAGTCTGAATTTGGCTCTATTGAGAGGAAAAGATAGCATATGACCACCTGCCTTGAGATCACGTTGTAAGCCGTGGGTGGCTTAAACATTTTTTGATCAAAACATGTGAACTAAGAATCTCAAAGTTTTTTTCATGTATGATAGATAGCATAAATGCTTCTTTAGAGGTTTCCATGTATTGTATAGCCCAAATAATTAAAATGGCTTAACAAAAGGCACTGTAAAGGTATATTTACATGGCGTGTTTTACTCCATGTAACATACGCTTTTTGATACGTGTTTGGATGCGTCTGTCGGACCCCAAACGGACCCAAACACATGTCTAAGAAATAGCAATAGGATTTGCATTGCTTTTTATTAGAAACTCGTGTGAACGCCGATGCGTGTCTCACTCCGTTTTTCAGATTCGTCTTTCGGATCCGTTCCAAGAATTGACATGTCAATTCTTGGTCCAAAAGACGCAGCAGGTATCCTATCTTAAACTATAGGGTGCATGTCCGCTGCTTCTAACATGTGTCCAAACACGCAGCTGCATGTTGGATACGTGTTGGATCTGTTTTGGATCCGATTGCTGCAGCGTTTTTGAATCCGATTTTCGTATCCAAAAACGCTGTGTGAACATAACCTAACTTGTATGTTTTGTATATTCCCGATGACTTCAAGTTAACATCTGGAAGCTTATTTTCCATAAATGCAAGTATAAATAGTAGAGGAAAAAATCCCACTAAAATGCAGCATTTTTTTTCCAAAAAACTCAACGCATGACACCAGTCCTACACTGGTATACTTTGATCAACTAATATAAGTTTACTATGGTAAAGGTGTATTGGGCCAGGTTTACATATTGCAGTCTTTTACATTCATGCAAGTTATATTTTCCAAAAGATTATAATGTTTTTTTCTATTCTTATTTTTAAGAATCACTCCTGACTTTGGCTACAAATAACACAAAAAAAACCTCAAACTGCTAAGTGAATATGACCTTTTACTGTTTTTTTTCCAGGTTCTGTCTTCTGTCTCCGAAGAACCAGAATGTTCTTAGTTCTGAGATATTACTATCTTCTATTCTATTCACATATTTTCCAGATTTATTTTGAGAACTTAATTTACACCTGTAGATTAATATTTAATACAAATTAAATAAATATAAAATAAAATAATCACTTAGAAATAATTGCAGGAGAAAGCCTTTTAATATGGATGTTACAGGTTGTATTTTTGATGCATGATGATTTTTTTTTAAATATTTCATTTTGTCATGATTTCTTGAAGAAAAATGTATCTAAGTGATAATGAACAAAAAACTATTATTCAGTCTTTCTAGCTTCTTTCTTAACCTTGGCTATCTTCAGTCATCTGATGCAAGACCTTTGCTGTGTTTTCGCTATGCCTGTGGGCAGTTGAGACATTGCTGGCCTTACCTTAGAATGAGAGTGATAATGTGGTGAAGCACAAAATGTCAGGAAATATCAGGCTGTGCTGGTGGGCAGAGAGCCTGCTTGCCATCCAATGCAATAAATAAAGCAACATCATAAATAAAAAGAGACAATGTAGTCATCAGCCTAGTTGCTTGTAATACTGATGTTTTGAGGGCAAACTTCTGATGAGAAAATAAAAGCTTAAGGTGGAATACAGTTAATCATCTAGATAAGGCAACAATGGTGCATCAAAGTTTAGCGAGGATATTCATGGCTTTTATTATGGCATAGAATGAATGCTGACAATAACATCTATCCTATCTATCTATTTATCTATCTATCTGTCTATTGTGACAACTCACACTTGTCTGAACGCCATCTTGACCCATCCCTATGGTACTTTTGCTCATAGGATTGCCGTCTTAGGCAGATCGGTATTAGCACATCAACTTTCTGACACCCGGAGTCTCTTTAAAGGGGTTTTGCCACGATGTTAAATTGACGTGGGAACATCCCAAATGCAAATTTCAGCACGTTTGTAATTATACTTAATTAAAAAATATGTACCATATTAGAATGGCCATCTCCTTTCTATTTCAGTTGTGTACTGCTCGTTGTTAGGGGTTCTGACCAGCACTATCACTTCTCCTGGCCTGGCCACGCTTACTCAGTTGAACCTTCTCTCTGTGATGGCTGGGCTCGGAAATGCGCATTGCTCCCTCTCTGCCTGACCATCACATTCTTCTGTAATGTTGCTCGCAATTCTGTCATTTCTCCCCTAAGTTCTCATCTCCACTGCACACCGTTCTCAGCCCTATGTAAAATCGCCTCGCCCCTTTCCTTCCAAGTCCACACAGCTGATCCCTGCTGCCATCTATGCCTGTCTCTTCACAGCTCTTCCTCCGTGTCTTCACAGCTGATCCCTGCTGCCAGCTATGCCTGTCTCTTCACAGCTCTTCCTCTGTGTCTTCACAGCTGATCTCTGCTGTTAGCTATGCCTGTATCTTCACAGCTCTCCCTCCGTGTCTTCAAAGCTGATCCCTGCTGCCAGCTATGCCTGTATCTTCACAGCTCTCCCTCTGTGTCTTCACAGCTGATCCCTGCTGCCAGCTATGCCTGTATCTTCACAGCTCTCCCTCCGTGTCCTCACAGCTGATCCCTGTGCTTAGCTAGAGCACAGAGGTCTTCTCCTTGCTGAGGCTGGCTGAACACTGAGTATGCAAATGGGGTGGTGGGATGACCTCACAAAGGAGTGGGGCTTGAAACAGTTTTTTTTCTGATGTTGAAGACGCCCCTTTTTGAAGCCAGGAGCACAGCAGGGGGACTGGTAAGCACCAGAAAAGAGATCGTGGCAAAACCCCTTTAACTGGCTCCAGCCAGCTTTATTGAGGAACAGGAAAATAACAACATAAACATAAACAAAAACTCTAGGCCTGTCTGGCCACTACCTAGGCACAGGTACCATCCCTCTCTATACATGGTCTGGACCTAATGTCCAGCATCCACAAAACACTTTGGAACAGTCACCGTACTGTACAGGCTTCCCTCAAGCCTGGGGGTAAGAGCCTCTTCTCTAGCTCCACTGCTGCTCCAACTGCAGGTAGTTGACCACACCCCCAAACATCTGCAAGCCAAGGCCTTTTATAGCCCTCCAAGGACCTGTCCTGGAACACAGGGAGTAGAGACCCACCCAACACATTGTCTACTCCTGATAAGAGCTGACCCAGAATAGCCAAAATAAATATACGCCGCTGCCAACCGCTTACCGTGGCTGACAACATATACAGCTGGCTCCTGTCGCACCAAGGCCGAGTAACCTTGGTGGCGTGTTGCTTGCAGATCTCCAGCTGCACACCCTCTGGTGGCAGAAAAATATGACTACCATAGGTCGCTCTGAAACAAATTCCCCCCCTTTTTGATAAAGGCCGTAGGACTTTTCACCCTGCACATACCTACCTCCATGGTCAAAGCTCCTATTTTGGGGCAATATCTCTCCTACATCTCCAGGTCTGGCATTTTGTACAGACACCGAGGGGGAGGGAGCCCCACCAGCGGTTGAAGCGGTTGTGGCCACTGTCACGTGCAGTGGGAGTGCCAGGAGCCAGGAGGTACCTCAGGGGCCCAACAACATCCTCCTATCGGACCAGGTAAGCGCCAGGGTAGGCGAGGGCCTGGAGACAGGTCCCGGGGAACTGACAGAAGATGTGGCAGTCTCATCCATTCTGGCCACATCTATTCGAGATTTACAGGCAGCGACAGCCTGAAAGCTCTCAAGAAGAAGGTGGCACAGCCTCCCTTGGACACAGACACTGCGCTGGTGGTCTGGGAACAAGGATGGCTGTACCACGTGATGGTCCAACCAGGTACACAGGAGGCGTGGCCCAGGGATCGACAGTTGGTGGTACCCTATCCATTCAGGGCGGAGTTGTTGCGAGTTGTGCACGAGATTCCAAAGGCTGGAGACCTAGGGATCACCAATACAAAGGACAGGCTGGCCCTGCATTTTTGCTGGCCAAAGGTGGGGTCTGATGTGGATGCCTACTACCATTCGTGCGACACCTGTCAGAGGGTGGGGAAGGCGGGGCCAAGCCCCACTGGTCCCTCTACCCATCATTGACAAGCCTTTCAGGAGGGTGGCTGTGGATTTAATCGGACCGCTGTCCATTCCCAGCAGCTCCGGGAAACACTTCGTACTGATGGATGCAGATTATGCCACTCGGTACCCGGAAGCGGTTGACACAACGGGACCGGAACATCCTGTTATGTACCTGAGCCGGAAGCTTCTGCCGAGGGAAGTGGCATACTCCATGATGGATAAGGAATGCCTGGCGATAGTGTGGACCCTGCAGCGGCTGCAGCCCTACTTGTACGGGCGTCATTTCATCGTGGAGACAGACCACAACCCCCCTGAGCTAGGTACACACAGTCTCCGGGACCAATGGGAGGTTGCTACACTCCAACAGTACCACTTCACCATTCCCCACCGGAAGGGCTGAGACCATGGCAATGCCAACAGGTTGTCCCGACAGGTAGAGGGGGCAAGCGGGTGCATGGGAGAACACCGAGATGTGCTGCCCCCTAACGTCCTCTAAAGGGGGAGGTGTGAGGAATATGACACAAAAATGACCAGCCCCCCCTCAGCTCTCATAACTCAAACTCACTTAGATTTCAGCAGTGACCAGGAAGCATCAATTAACACATCAATTGCCCAAATGCCCTTCCCATAGGAAGCCAGTACCACAGGGGAAGTCGACACATCAAAGGATTCTCATTTAAATTCGTTAGCCCCTAGCCAGGCTAGTGTACACATTTTCTCTCAGACCCAACACTTCAAACAGTTACAGCCACAGTCTGAGCGGCACTGATATTTCATAAGGATTTATGGGAGAATTGTGCACCACAGGTCCACCCCAGTTAAATATGAAACTTCCAACACATATAGCTGTCACTCCCACATTTGTAGGGCTTCCAGGAAGTGAGAAACCCACAGGTTGGACAGGGAATGATGCAGAGGGCCATGTTTGGTACCAGGTCGTAGCTTAGGCCTATCCGGTTCTAATGGTATCATTGGTTATGTTCTGTGCCAATGCCCTGCTCAGTATGGCCCATTTTGTGTTCCAGCCAAAAAATTTCAGGGCCCAAGAGGGAGGAGTGTGCTGGCCATCCCAGGGGTGTGAGTGAGTGTGACATGGGGTGCGATGTGAACTGTCCCAGTAGGTATGCCTATTGTTGTTTCTATTGGAGAGGTGTTACGCCGAGCGTACAGAAGTGTCCAGATTCAGCAGGCCACATCCACCCTGGTGTAGGCCAGAACAAGGCTAATCTAAGGTAAATGGACACATCTTGCTGCCTCTATATCTGTAACCACATCTATAGTTGCACCTCTGACCAATATCTGTACAGTATTGTACCTATGTATATATTGTTTGTCTAGTGCGCTCTCCAAGGTGAATTAAATCTATAAACTTTAATCTGTGCTGGTCTGTTGCCTTGATCATCGATCTCACCTGCCTTATTCTCAGTCTTTAATATATAGCTACCTGAGGATGGTTCCTGGCCTTGTTGTAAGTCGATAACGGACTGGTCTTATAACCAACAAGGAACTGGTAGCAGTCCACTGGGCTGGCAGAGCTCTGTTCAACCAGTGTGGTTAAACAGATCTCTCCCAGTCGTTCAGGGTTGTGGGCAAGTAGGATGAAATCTTGCACTCCCTGGGTATCCTGTGCCCTAGTGGGCAGGGGTTAACTGTGAAACCATATCCGGCTGACCTTGTGCACTCCTAGGGGGAGCGCAATGTCATAATACACCCCAAGTCAGGCCGTTGACTCTGAAGTGGGCACCGGCGAGTTTTCCTGACACTCTGTTTTTGTGGGTAAAGATGCAGTTTTTCATTTCTGGGGATAGAGAAAGTTGTGCACTCCCAGTGAGGCGGTGACGTGCTCCGTAAACTTTTAAGCAGGGAGTCCTGTTGGATTTTCGATCTTGATACTAGGATCCCTAAGGGACTTAATATTAAACAGGACATAATGTACTATTATTAGTCGTTTCATAACTTCTTTGATATATAGATGTATGTATGTGTGTTTAGGATTGTTCTTGTTTTATACATTTTTTTTATAAATTTTTTGGAAACATAAGCCTCTTTTTGGAGATTTCAGGTCATGTGACTTGATGCCATGAGTATTTAATCAGCACACGTCATCTGCAATTTAGCTACGACTAAGGAACACTTGGTTCCGAAACGCACCAACTGCTGTCAGCCGCATGCTCTTTCTGCTCCTCATTGCATGAGTTTTTAAGACATATGTGCATATGTTTTATTTTTGTCTTCAATAAAGTTTGTAAAAAATGATAAAGTATTGGGGTAATAGATATTGCAGCGGTACCTGAATTTTCTTATCATAGATGCAATGAATGGATAATAATTTTTTCTTGGTCTGTATGCTCTCCTTGATCCATATGTTGCTATTGTAAACTAGGTATTACCTTATTTCAGATGGGTTTGAAGCCTTTGTAAGGTGGATTTAAGTACCATATATCTTTGGGTATCAAGTTTGATATTTATCATGGTGTTTAGTTTTTAATGCATATCAATAAAGGATGTTATTTTATTTTTACTGGGATTTATAATTATTCTGTGAGCTATAGTGATTGATCCTAGACTGCTATCTGTTTACTTCTGTGAGAGCTATATTTTATTCACAACCAACATAGGACACATATCAGGCTGGAAAATTAAGTGGTAAGAACAGCTGGAGGGTTAATTTTTTAGAGAGGCAGAGTCTCTCATGAATAAAGATGGGCAGAGGTTTAATATACGCAAGATAAAAAGGCCAAATGTGCCCGAACAAAACAATTATAAACTCTATACAATCTACCCTAATCTAATAATAGCAATGAACCATCCCCTATTAACGATAATATTCTAACTGAACGTGTATCACCATGGACGCCTAGATGTGATATCACATAGGGGCCGTGAGTTATTGCTTATCTCTGCTATATCTTACTCTATTACTTTTATTTGTACACTTTCCTATTTGTGTCCCTGATGAACCCCTTGCATTTTGGGGAGAAATGCGTTGGATGATTCAATTGGTTCTTGTATTTGGACCCATTATCTGGGATTTGTGTGTATAAATTGTAACATTACGGACGATTCTTGTGGTTCCCACACCTGGATACATTATCTGGGATCTATCTGTGTGAACTGGTAACCATTGTGTATTTATACATTAGATTGTTTCTTTAATATTTGTGGTAGTTATTGTTAAGTATAGTGCAGAGTAGTATTGTGTAGTTTATCTTGGGGACGCCCTTATCGGGGCGCACACCCCAATATTTAAGGCTAGGGAGTAATGGTAGGGATAGTTCATTGCTATTATTAGATTAGGGTAGATTGTATAGAGTTTATAATTGTTTTGTTCGGGCACATTTGGCCTTTTTATCTTGCATATATTAAAAGTTATATTTTATGCCTTAGGAACAATGCTATTACACGTGTATTTGTAGTTTTTTCTTTGGTGTTTCCAGGCTTCTATATCAGAGTAGGTTACTTGGTCTCCCCCTACTTATCTTAAAGAGGAGATTATTTGTGTTTTGAATTGGGCAGAGGTTTGCCAATCTGTGAGAAACTGAGTAGAAAACTTACAGAAAAATGTTCCTCAATGTAAAATTGCAAAGAGTTTGGATATCCAACCATCTACAGTACATAATATCATCAAAAGAGAGAATCTGTAGAAATTTATGTGCACAAGGGACAAGGCCAAGAGGCACTGCATAGAGTCAGGAAAACTTCCTGAAAGCATAGACTGTGAACACAGTCCACTACGCAATCTACAAATGTAAACTAAAGCTCTATCATGCAAAGAAGAAGCCATTATACACTGCTTACAAAAACTCAGAGATATTTGACCCTTGGCTGAAATTTAAAGATGAATATAAAATTATTGATTTCTTTTAAATGCACTAAAAGAGAACATCTTTTAGCTTTAGAATGCACACTTTCCAGCAACGCCTCCATCTCACTGGCCAAGTTCATTTTAAATGGACTGAGGCAAAATGGAAAACTGTTTTAAGGTCAGATGAATCAAAATTTGAACATTTTTGTGGACAAAACAAAAGTCATGTCCTGTGGACTAAAGAATAGAGGGAACATCCAGCTTATTACCAGAACACATTTTAAAAGCCTGCATCTAATGGTATGGGGTTGTATTAGTGCATATGGTATAGGCAGGTTAGACATATTGAAAGGCACTATCAATGCTGAGCAATATATAGAGGTTGTAGAACAACCCGTGCTCCCATCCAGACATTGTCTCTTTTCTCTTTTATGGAAGGCCTGGCATATTTTAACAAGTCAATACTAAACCATGATTTTAAAGAACACAAACACAAGCCCATACATACAGCTCAATGTCTGGATAAAAGACAAAAAAGAGTAAGAGGCAATATAAGCTCCAGTGCTACTTGAGAGAAATATAACAAGTGCAGATAACTAATGAGCAGTAGCTCACACACCCGTCCACTAGGGGAACAACTGAATGGTAAAAAACTGCACATTAAATAAGTACCAGTTCACACCAGTGTGCAAAAAAAGTCACAATATTATACAAGGGAAAACTGCAGAAATGCAAACATATCGATAATACAACCTCTCAATCAACGTCTATGCATGAGGCAGGTGTTTGATATTATTATAAGAATATCTTATGTTCAGATTAAACGTTAGTAGAACTGTCTGGTATAAAATCAACTTGTCGTTTTTGGAGGAGAGAGAAAGCTGAGTTGCATAGAAAGAACACCATACCTACTGTGAAGCATGGGGGTGGCAACATCATGTTTTGGGGCTGTTTCCCTGTAAAGGGACCAGGATGACTGATCCATGTACATGAAAGAATGTATGAGGCCATGTATTGTGAGATTTTGAGTGCAAGCCTCTTCCATCAGCAAAGGCATTGAAGATGAAATGTGGCTGGGTCTTTCAGCATGACAATGATCCCAAACACACCGCCAGGGCAACGAAGGAGTGGCTTTATAAAAAGCATTTCAAGCTCCTGGAGTGGCCTAGCCAGTCTCCAGATCTCAACCCCATAGAAAACCTTTGGAGGGAGTTGGAAGTCCGTGTTGTCCAGCGACAGCCCCAAAACATCACTGCTCCAGAGGCGATCATCATGGAGGAATGGGCCAACATACCAATAGTGTGTGCCAACCTTGTGAAGACTTACTGAAAACGTTTCACCTCTGTCATTGCCAACAAAGGATATCTAAGGATAAATATTGAGATGAACTTTTGTTATTGACCAAATACTTATTTTCCACCATGATTTGCAAATAATTTCTTTCCAGATCAGACAATGTGATTTTCTTAATTTGTTTTCTCATTTTGTCTCTCATCGTTGATGTCTACCTATAATGTTAATTACAGGCCTCTCTCATCTTTTTAAATGGGAGAACTTGCACAATTGTTGGCTGACTAAATACTTTTTTCCCCACTGTATGTGTATTTTTGGGGGTTTTTTTCTGGACCGTTTTTTCCATCATGAATCATTTAATCCACCATATAATTTGCAATGTGGAAAAATACCACAAAACTGAAAAAACACAAATGTGTAGTTAAGGTGCAGAGAAATATCACTAATTGGCTGAAGAAAATACTACATCTACTATATGCTATATTTTTAAAATTTTCACCCCCCCCAGAAAAAAATGCACCAAAAGTGAAAAAGCATTATAAAAAGCAAAGTCTGTAACTTGTTTGTCACGCCACTACTTGCATGGTCGGTGCACCAACTTACTGAGGTTGCTGTGGATTTTTTACTTTACGCCTGGCTATGCTGCCAACACCATGCTGCTGCATCAGTTCCTCATTGCTATAGGGAAGCACAGACGTATTCTGCAGAAATTTAACCCCATAGTGCCCTGCTTGTTTGGCTTACCCAGCCAACCACCTTCCACCTGTGGGGTATTAGGCAGCTCCTCCCAATATCCTTTGCCTGAACCTTGCCTTTCTTTGGTTCATGGTAGTTTGGCTGTGTCTTGTGCTGAGGTTTCTCAGGTCCCTGGTCCTTGTGTCATGATTGTGTCCGCCTTGTTTCTAGATTTGTACTCTGTGTTGTACCTGTGACTTCAATGGTTCTTGTCAGTTTGTCTGTTTTATGTTTGTGTCTGCCTTGTTTCTAGTTTTGTACTCTGTCTAGTCTTTTACCTGTTATCTGTATTGTATCGTATCCTGTTCCTTGGTCTTAGTCATGTATCCTGTCTGGCTCCTAGTTATGTCTTGCCTTGTATACTAATGTCTTGTCTTGTTTTTTTTGTTTTTTTGTATCTAGTTCCCTTGTCTTAATCTTATATTCTGTCTGGCACCAAGTTCTGTGCCTTGTCTAGTACCTATCAGTATATTTTCTATAGTTTTAGTCTGCCCTCTTGTTACTGTACTTGGCATGTCTTCTGTACCATAGTCTGCTTGATTCTATTTCTGTGAGGTGCCTTGCATTAGCGCTTCTGAACCCCCTGGTCAGCTGCCACTGCTGGGGACTGCTCTGAGGTCACACCTGGCAGCCTTCGTGGGTTAAGTCAACCTCACCGCTAGAGGCTATGTGAAAAACCTGATGCTGCTTAGTTATGCACCCTTGGATTAAGCCCGGTCAGTGGCATAATGGGTCCACAATCTACCATTCCCATAACAGTGTTCCATATTTGTCTATCGACTTCAGACTAACATCTTGCTGTTGTAGTATTTGTACAAAAAAAATAAAAGTTCTTGGAAAACATACATGCAAAAATTGCAATGTGTGACACCAACTTTTAAACCTCATGCAAAGTATGCACATGTATCTGCACATGAAACTTGAAATACAAAACGTTCACGTAGCATAGGTGACAGAGTTGAGATCCACACGGTACAAATCTAATACAGCCATAAGCATGCCTTCAAAGGAGGAGATCAGACTACAAAGAGTATGTTTATAGTCTGTAACCATGAAGACACATACACAAGAAAGAAGGATATTTTTAATAATGAAAAATAATCTTCAATAGCTCTAAAAATGGCAAAAACATCAGAGTGGAAACTATTTTCTGAACTTCCAGAGTTCATAAGGAAAGTCATTTTACAGCAAACTAGTCAATAACAGCAACTTTACAAAGTTTTACTTGACGTATTGATTTTAATAGTGATTTTGCATGAACTGACAGAAACAATTGTTTCCTTGCACATGCAGAAACTAAAGCTGCTGTAAGCAATGATTTTCTTTTAAACTATACATTACTGCTGTGTTAGAAAATATTGGCTGACTGGTGCTGTTCTGTCTAGCGGGGTTGAAAGAATATTGCCAGATAGCCACATATGCAATACTTGTTGTAATAGTGCCGTCCGCTGGCCAAAGTTGTACAGTGCTTTATATAAGTGTTACAGATCCACCTTAAGACTGCAGAGAATTCTGGGAGAATGATGTCACAGGTGAAGTGCATGCTGGGAAGAAGAAGACCATTTCAGAGCAGAATCTGGACAGAGTCAGTCACACTCCACTGCTCTCCTGTGCACACTCATCTTCATCCATTTTCCCCGACGTAGCATAGCTGGTAAGAGTTTGATCAGTATGCTGTGATGTTAGTGTATTATAAAAACTGTTAATAGTTAGAGTGCAGTTATTATCCGGGTACCTCATGTATTGTCTATCCCATGTGCTCACATGTTTAGGCAGCCATGTTTCTTGCCATGTGCTCCTGTACTAAGAGTGTACTATAAATGTAATTATCAGGCTGTCATGCTGATCACTGACATCTGTGTTTTCTGTATTGTTTGTAGTTTTACCGCATAATTCTTCCTATCAACTCCATGCCTTATCCATTAACTCATGTTCAAGCTGTTAACTAATAAAAAGAGTTAAAAGTTCAGAACAAAGTTTGGATTTATTGGAAACATAGGAGAAGGTTTGGCTGTATGTCGGAATACACACAGTGACCACGTGTAAGAAGACAGAACAGGTGCGGTCTCTTATTATAGGAAGCTACGGGTGACAGATGCCACTATTTGGCATCAGAGAATAATTGCCTTAATTTTCATATTGCACCCTTGTATTTCAGGTTGCTTTTGATCAGAACAAAGCAGAGCTAGAAAATGTTGGAGACCTAGTCTAGGCACCAGGAGAAGTGAATCTATGTGGAGTAGGCTCCCATCTGAAATTAGGTCATCTTGTTCCTGGTGGGTGGGCTAACAAACTTTGATCAAATATATGCTAAGAACCTTCAGATTTTCATGCATACTAGATATAGCAGTAATGTTATTTAAATTCTTATGATCACTGTTTATCTGTCTCTTAATGTTTCCAGTGTGCTGCTGGATTTGTTTTTGACTATTTGGTATCAATCAGAGGCATCTATTTAATATACATATCCTGGCATGTACAAAAAATATAATCTAAACGTAGCCTAACATGGACTTTCTCAATATAAATCTATAAATTGCTTGCTACAGGGAATTTCGTTATAATCAAGTGGCCTGATTAACAGCACTTATATGCTTGCACCTTCTTTTAGTTACAGGTGAATACCGTAGCTGCAGGTCCCCACCTGCTGAATAATTAATCAACCGTTTAGTGTCTCAGTATAGTTAAGCACTTAGTTCTGGTCATGAACTTGTATAAAATTGCTTTTTATTAATAACTTCTTTTAAAAAGTCATAAAGTGACTATTTGTATAGACAAGACATTCTTATATCAAAAGATCACCTGAGTCCTTTGTAGCCGCTTTGCTTTCCGGCTTTCTCTTGCTTGCATAAACATGCACACATCAGACCGAAGTCCTCTTCTCAGAGCGTCTACAACACCTCCCCTTTCTGTTGCCGCTATGTCTCGTGACTGATTAACAGCACCCCAGTAGGGCAATTTCATAAAATTTGAAGGATAAAGTCTTGGAAAAACAAGAAAAATAAATGGAACAATGTCTTGAAGAAAAAGGATAAAGAGTTATTTAGGCAAAGTTACAACAATAGAAATAATACTAGTAGAAGAAATTTTAAAGCATCTAAAAAAAAAACAGCAACAGTAGGAAAACCAGGTAAGATTTGTCTACACTTTTAATTTACACTAAAAGCAAATGAGGGCAGCAGTTGATAACATATGGGAGTTACTGCAAGAAGACACAATACATACCAACCTCTAATTATATACTAAAGACTCAAGAGATTTTTAAGTGCAAAGCGATCCTCCAGGTACTGGGGTGACTTGAGGCTACCAGTGGAGTTTATTTTGGGGGCCCACCTGACAACTAATGTTTTGCCTATACTATACTTTGCCTCCTTGCCTCTGCCATCTGTGCCGTGCAATTACTCTGTCTTGCATCCACTAATACAGAACTTCTTGATGACATCACCATGCCAGCTTGTAACCAAGATGGGGCTCTGGGTCTTTTAAGTCATAGATGAATAGAAGCAGCAGGTGGTGCACATCAAAATGTCTATAAAGTTATGTGTTCTTCCCCTCAAATAATATATTTTATATAAATAAAAATATACAAACAGCTATAAGAAAATACTAAATGCATAAAACCTCTAAATACTGATCTACTGAATAATACTGCTATACAAGGAGCAAATATTATTTTCATTCTGTTACTAAACAAATCAATATATCAAGATCAATATGATCAATGACACTACCACACAAACAATACCACCACAACCATGACCTCATATCATCACCACCTTGTGACTGATTAATACTGTTATTGACTATAAACCATTATACTATAACCAATATAACTAGGGATGAGCGAGTTGATTTGAACAAAGTGGAATTCATTTAGAATTTCATTGAAAATTTGATTCTGAACAAAGCCGAAGTTCATGGTGATTCACAGTAACAAATCTAAAATGGCCGCAAGCACATGGTGTGACATGGGGCAAAGAACTATGGAAGGAAGAAAGGAACACCCTCAATGACATGTGCAGACATGCAGCCAATCAGCATCCAGCCATGTTAAATTCTGCCACTTGTCCCTTTGTCTCCTATGCACAAGCATCTATCTGTAGCAGCACTAGATTGCACTCTGTGCAAAATACTTCCGATTTTTGAGCTAGTGGGGTGAAAGACCTTCACAAGTGTGTGTAATATACACACCTGTTCCTGAATCAGCATTTTTTATTTTGGGATATTGCAATCTGTGGCCAAGAGTTAATTTTTCCACTTTTTGTGGGGTATTCTGTGTCAGATCCAGGGTGTGTGTATTTATGCCCCACACATGCCTGAAAGCCATCAATTTCAGTCTGTAGGGTATTTTTATCTGTGGCCAAGAGTTAATTTATCCACTTTTTGTGGGGTATTCTGTGTCAAATCCAGGGTGTGCGTATTTCTGCCCCACACACACCTGATATCCATAAAGTTCAGTCTGTAGGGTATTTTATTATGTGGCCAAGAGATGGCCTCCCCCAACACAGGTTGATATGTGACGTTTTCACCCACTGGAATTACAGCCTCCATATGTTGGACCGACTCTATGAAAAGAGAAAGGCCATTAATGATTTCTTGATGATCCAAGCAGACAGAAGTACTCCCCTGTGTAATTTTGATGTCAGCCAGTGGCAGCTCATGCGTGACACCTGCCGTTTGCTCAGGTCCTTGGAGGAGGCCAAGTTATTTGTCAGTCGCCAGGACTACGAGATGAACAACATCATTCCATTGCTGTATGTCCTGGAACAGATGCTGCAAAATCTGTCTGGTCAGGGGACTGGAGACGTGGCGACTACATATAACGGCCACATGAGTCCGGTGGAGGCTGTTCTGCAGGAGGACATTGGAGCACAAGCAATGTCTGGCAACATGAGTGTTTTTCCTACCCAGGTGACAAGAGAGGAGGAGCAGGAGCAGCCGGAGGAGGTAGAGGGAGATGAGGAAGATGAGCCAGATGACCCAGACACACTGTGGCAGTAAACAGTGGAGATGGAGGCAGGGAGCCCCTCAGAGTCACTTGCGCAGATCGCCCGCTGCATGCTGATTTGCCTGGGCAGAGGGATGACTTCTGGCTCTCCAACCTCTTGGATCCTCACTACCGGTCCAAAATGGGAGCCTTTTTTAACCTCCCGAGTGGGAGGACAAACTCAAGTACTATAGAGAAATTCTCATTAGTCAGTTGGCCGATGCCTATCAGCAGCATCGTCCATCCTCTGGCAGGTCTGACTGGGGGATTCCTCAGCACTCATGTACCACTGACACGGCTGCTTTTGGGGGTTGGTGGGGTAGAATCAGTACCAGCTCCATCAGCAGCAACCTGAGTCGTTGATGAGCAGTTTCCTTCACCCTCCTATTAAGGAAGGTACTCACCAGCAGCACTAGCACCTGGAGCAGATCCTGAACCAGCAGGTGGTGGCCTACTTGGACAGCACTCTGTCACTCCACATAGAAGATCCGCTGGACTACTGGGCAACCAAACTGGATTTGTGGCCGCAACTTGCCGAGTTTGCACCGGAGAAGCTGTACTGCACGGCCAGTAGTGTGGAATCAGAGCGGGTGTTCAGTGCGACGGGGGCCATAGTTACCCCAAAGAGAACTGGCTTGTCCACCCGAAATGTGGAGAGACTCCCCTTTGTCAAGATGAATCAGTCGTGGATCAGCCAGGATTCCGACACACCAATGCCTGATGCATCAGATTAGATCAGCCATGACGCCTCACCAAAACTTTGATAAATGAGTCTGGAATCTTCTGGCGACCTGCCTCAGCTACTATTCTGATGCTGCCACAAGCCACACATCTGCTTCCAGCTGCTCCATCTACCACCTACCATATTTACCAGGGACTGGTATTGCCACCCACCTCCCCACTCTTCACTAGGCGATTATGTAGACTTCTGATGCTGCCACCACCTCCTCAATCAATTATTGTGCCACTCTTCAGCCTGATGCTGTTGCTACTGCCCCCTCCACACTGTGTCATTGCGCTAATCTGTGGCCTACTCATGATGCTGCCAACTCCTCAATCTGTCATTGTGCCACTTTCCACCCTGATGCTGCTGCTTCTGTTGCTGCCGCCACCACCTCCACACTGTCATTGTGCCACTCTGTGGCCTACTCATGTTGCTGCCACCTCCTCAATTTGTCATTGTGCCACTCTTTGGTCTAATCATGCTGTTGCCACCTACACAATCTGTCATTGTACCACTCTGTGGCCTATTCATGCTGCTGCCACCTCCCATTGTGCCACTCTGTGGCATAATAATGTTTCTGCCACCACCACAATCTGTCAATTGCCACTCTGTGGACTACTCATGATGCTGCCATCTCCACAATCTGTCATTGCGCCACTCTTTGGCCTACTCATGTAGCTGCCACCTCCACAATCTGTCAAATGCCACTCTGTGGCCTACTGATGATGCTGCCACCTACACAATCTGTCTATGTTCCACTCTGTTGACTTCACATGCTGCTACCACCTCCCCAACCTGTTATTGTGACACTTTGTGGCCTACACATGCTGCTGCCAACTGACCACTCTCTCAGTCGACCACTCTGTGGTTTCCTAATGCTGTTTCCACCCTCCCCCACTCTATGACATTGCCACTATGTTTGGTTTTCCCCTTCTTTTAATCTGTCAGTAGGAATGAAAAGGACAAAAACAACCGATCTGTCTTTGGAGAAGCCGTAAGCTAGTATGACATGGTCCTTTTTTTGCATTAGGATTGTCTGATGATTAGGTAGTCAAAAACAGGAGTGGATACAAAACACAGGAGACATGCACATATTCCATTTACTTCTGTTTTGGATCAACTCCTGTTTCTTTTTGGCTTTAGCAATACTGTGGGATTATTGACCGATTGAAAGCAGACACTGACAGCTGAGAGGAAGGGCAAAATGATCAGTGACGTCAACACAAAATTACTGACGACATCCCCTCCACTCTTTCGGGAGGGAACTCTACATGTATCAGCGTTTAACAGAACAGGTTCTGTCATAATCTGTTGAATCACCTGAAAAGGAGTGCGCTCTTTGACTCTATAGTAGGATCTTGGCCCTCAGCTCAGTTCTTTCTAGCTGGCACTGATATTACCTCATCAGGCTGCGTTGCCACTTCACTTATTTGGTCAGTTTTGCCCTCGTAACTTCCCAGATAAGTGAAGTGTGAAGCGATTCTAAGAGGGGCGCCTGTCTTCTGCGTGTCATACGTGTCAAAACACTGCATTGTTTCAAGACCAAACCACGCTCCCTATACATATTTGAGAATGGCACAATGTTCTACAATACCATACAGTAGGCTCTCTGCAGCCAGGAAATAGCTATCGAAACGATTTTTTTGGAAAAATTTGGCGAATCGGCCAAATGGAATTTTTGAGAAATTCGCTATTCTCTTAATATAACCATCATACAGTGAACATATAGTGGTAGATGCTAGTTGTATACAGGTGTTCTGCAGACAAATAAGTGATTACAGTGCAGTTAAATCCAGTGACTCACAGGAGATGTCTTCCTTTATGGGCGTCATTCTCTTTATCTTACCTTCTCCATTCGGTCCACATCACCATGTCAATAGCTTTCAGCCATGACTCCTTTCTGCAGAATTTACCACAAAAATCTTGGACTCATCACTTTTCCAGCACATCCCTACCTATTCCCACTTCTCTAGAAATCCCCCATCCATAGCACCACTAATAGTTATGACAATATGCCCCAAACAGTAAAAGTGACTTCAAACGGCTATAAGGTTTTCCTCTTCATTTAATTGGTAGATAAACCCCCAATATAGTAGTTAGGTACACCCCCTTTTATGTAGACACCAATTAGTCAGTAGGCCCCTGATTAGGAGGGTAGGTAGGTTACCCCCCCATTGCATGGTCATATAGGCCCCTTATTAGGTTAGTAGATAGTTATATAGTCCCCCGGTATACGTAGATAGGTAGGTATGTAGGCTACCATTAAGTTAATAGGTATACAGATCTCCTTATTAAGTGTGTAAGTAGGTAGATATTTTGGACTCCCATTAAGTAGATATAAAGGCCCCCTTTTAAGTGAGTATGTACATAAATAAGTCTATATTAGGTAGGTATGTACACTACCATTCAAAAGCTTGGGATCACCCAGACAATTTTGTGTTTTCCCTGAAAACTCATACTATTATTTATCAAATGAGTTGCAAAATGAATAGAAATATAGTCCAGACATTGACAAGGTTATAAAAAATGATTTTCATTTGAAATAATAATTTTCTACTTCAAACTTTTCTTTTGTCAAAGAATGCTCCCTTTGCAGCAATTACAGCATTGCAGACCTTTGGCATTCTAGCTGTTAATTTGCTGAGGTAATCTGGAGAAATTTTACCCCATACTTCCAGAAGCTCCTCCCACAAATTGGATTGGCTTGATAGGCAATTTTGTGTACCATACGGTCAAGCTGCTTCCACAACAGCTCAATGGGGTTGAGATCTGGTGACTGCGCTGGCCAATCCATTACAGATAGTATACCAGCTGCCTGCTTCTTCCCTAAATAGTTCTTGCATAATTTGGAGGTGTGCTTTGGGTCATTGTCTTATTGCAGGATGAAGTTTGCTCAAATCTAGTGCTGTCCACAGGGTATGGCATGGTGTTGCAAAATTGAGTGATAGCCTTCCTTATTCAAAATCCCTTTTACCTTGTACAAATCTTCCACTTTACCAGCAGCAAAGTAACCCCAGACCATCACATTACCTCAACCATGCTTGACAGATGGCTTCAGGTACTCTTCCAGTTTCTTTTCAGTTGTTCTTCGTCTCAGAAATGTTCTTCTGTGTGATCCAAACACCTCAAACTTCGATTTGTCTGTCCATAACACCTTTTTCCAATCTTCCTCTGTCCAATGTCTGTGTTCTTTAGCCCATATTAATCTTTTCCTTTTATTAGCCAGTCTCAGATATGGTTTTTTCTTTGCCACTCTGCTCTGAAGACCAGCATCCCAGAGTTTTCACTGTAGACGTTGACACTGGCGTTTTGCAGGTACTATTTAATGCCAGTTGAGGACCTGTGAGGCGTCGATTTCTCAAACTAGAGATTCTAATGTAATTGTCTTGTTGCTCAGTTGTGCAGCGGGGCCTCCCTCTTCTCTTTTTACTCTGGTTAGAGCCTGTTTGTGCTCTCATCTGAAGGGAATAGTACACACCATTGTAGGAAATCTTCAGTTTCTTGGCAATTTCTCGCATGGAATAGCTTTCATCTGTCAGAACAAGGATAGACTGTTGAGTTTCACATGAAAGTTCTCTTTTTCTGGCCATTTTGCGAGTTTAATCGAATCAGCAAATATAATGCTCCAGATTCTCAACTAGCTCAAAAGAAGGTCAGTTTTATAGCTCCTCTAATCAGCAAAACTGTTTTCAGCTGTGCTAGCATACTTGCACAAGGGTTTTCAAGGGTGTTCAAAATATCCAATTGCCTTCTTACACAGTTAGCAAACATAATGTACCATTAGAACACTGGAGTGATGGTTGTTGGAAATGGGCATCTATATACCTATGTAGATATTGCACTAACAACCAGACGTTTGCAGCTAAAATAGTCATTTACCGCATTAACAATGTATAGAGTGTATTTTTGATTCTTTAATGTTAGTTATTGAAAAAAACTGTGCTTTTCTTTCAAAAATAAAAATTTCAAAGTCCCCCCCAAACTTTTAAAACAGTAAAGAAAGAAAACAAAAAAACGCCCTCTCCCAAGCTTTTTTCTTCCTAGTAAAGGGGTGTTGATTAGTGGAGACAGGAGACCCCGTGGATGGCGACAGGGGTTTAGGGAGCAGGAAGGGTGTTGTCCCCAGCAAACATATAAAACAAAAATTATTAAATATATTTAAGGCTGATGCGTTTCGGTTTTTGATAAAACTCAATTATAGCTGAATAAAAGCATACCAAAGACAAAATATATACTCATACAGATTACAATCATCTAAACCCTGCCCAAAACATGTGATCTAAATAGAGTATGATGCAAAACCCCGGGTCAGAAGAAAAAAAAAGAAATAATATATATTTTCTCTTTTGATTCTGATCCACCTCATTTCTGATGCAGGTTTTGCATCACTATATTTTTTGATCACATGTCATGATCACCTTGGCATGGTTTAGATGATTGCATGATTGCTATCTGTATGAGTATATATTGGGTCTTTGGTATGTTTTTATTCAGTCGATTAAAGGGTACTATCAAAACTAGTGTTTACGATTTTCGTTTGGCCCGACATCGGGCGATGGTCGATAGTCGCCCTTTATCGACAAGATAGTCGTAGTTGATGGTAGATTATGATCGTGACCCTTAAAATCTATGGGGGGGCAACAACACCTTCTTTTTTTCACCCAAACAGGGCTGGGAAGCTGGAATTAAAATCCACAACAGTCAAATGGATAAGTGATAATTTTTTGGGCCCAACACACTTGGTTATAAAACCACAGAAAATAAAATTACAGACCTTTTTCACTATCCCTGCCCTTGAAACCCCAGCAAGACCCTTAAACTTGCATGCCCCACTTTTTAAAAAAGTGCCAAAAAAGCGTATAAATTTGAACCATCATTTTACTTGAACGGGGACATTGAATACCCCTGTCCGGGAAAAACGCAGAACGACCCCCAAACCTGCATGACCCCCACATTTAAAAAGTCCCCGGAAAAAGGGGTTTTTTCAACCCCCATTTTAGTTTTCACGGGGGGAAAAAATTTGACTAAACCTGTCCTGGGCCACAGCATGACCCCCCCAAAACCTGAAAGCCCCCAGATTAAAAAGTGCCGGAAAAGGGGGTCTTTAAATCCACCTTTTTAGTTAAACTGGACATTGTTTTAAAACCTGCCCTGGGCCCCCGCATGAGCCCCAAACCTGAAAGCCCCCCAAATTTAAAAAGTGGGGGGAAAAAGGAGTCTTTAAACCCAAACCATTTTAGTTTCACTGGAAAATTGACTATCCCTGCCCGGGGGCCCACAGCATGACCCCCCAAACCTGAATCCCCCCCAAAATTTAAAAAGTCCCGGGAAAAAGGGAGTCTTTCAACCACCTTTTTAGTTGAACTGGACTTTGTTTCCCCTGTCCGGGGGCCACAGCATGACCCCCAAACCTGAAATAACCCAGATTAAAAAAGTGGGGGGAAAAAAGAGTTTTTAAACCACCATCTTATTTTCCCATTGCCCATATACTGCCCCCTTGCCTGGGTAGCGCTTCCCCCTCCGAAAGGGAGTCGGCCCAAATTTGAGTTTCCCATTTGGGAAAATACGGTGGTTAAAAGTTTCCTTTTTTCCCCCCAGGTCCCCCTTTATTTTTGGCTTTCTTTTTCTCTTTTTTACTAAAACGTGCTGGGGGAAAATTTGTCTCTGTATTTTTGTTCTCGGGCCGTGCTCCATAAAACCAGCCCTCGAATAAACCACATCGGTAAAAGTTTTCCTGTACCTCCCTTGTACAATTCAAGGAAATTTTTTTAACAGCTTTTTTGTACATGAAAATTTTTTTTAGTATTTTAAATTCAGAAAACACTTTTTTAAATAGGATGGAACCCCACCATGTTTTTGGGTTTTCTTTTTTTAATTGTTTTAAAATGGGTTGCCTCAAAAAAGGGGGTTTGGATACCCTCTGTTAAAGATCTTGCAAAAAAAGTCATTTTTGCAAATATGGTCCTTTAACAGGGGCCTCCCTATTCCGTTTCTAAAACAGCCCCATCCCCCTTTGACCCACCTTGACAATTGTGAGGAAAAAATTGTCTTTTAAGAACATTTTTTTTAAAAAGCACCTGTATTTTAAGCTGCATGTCACGGGCAAAATCCCCCCAAAAAATTAAAAACATGACCCGAGCCCCCTTTGGGAAAATTTTGGGGAAGAAAAAAGGGTTGTTGGGAAAACAACTTTTTTTTATAATAGGACGGGAGTAAAAGCTGCAGGTCAAAAAAAAATTTTCCCCCAAAAAATTTAAAAGGGCATGACCCTTAAAGCCACGTTGGAAATTTGTGAAAAAAACAAATTTTCGTCAAAACAACATTTTTTTATAATAGGACCTGTAGTTTGCTGCTTTTAAAAATCAGAAATGCCCAAAAAAATTAAAAAAATGATTTCTCGGGCCCACTTTTTTAAAAAATTGTGAGGGAGAAATGCCATTTTGAACCCCACATTTTGTTAAAAAGGACCATGTTTAAAATTCTGTATCCCCACAGCAAGTTGACCCCAAAAAAATTTAAATATGACTTCTCAGCCACTATTAAAAATTGTGAGGGAAAATGCCATTTAAAAAACCCACATTTCTTTTCCCAAAAGGGGCCCCAAAGATTTTTGTGTTCCCCAAGCAAAAATGCCCCCCCAAAAAATTTAATAAATAGGGATTTTCTCAGCCCTTTTTAAAAAATTTTTGATGGAGAAAAGGGCCCTTAGAAGAAACCTTTCTTTTTCCAAAAGGACCTTAAATTTTGCTGTATCTAAACAGCAACTTGATTCAAAACCATTAAACAATTGCGAAAACTTCAAAAAGATAAAGTGAGTAAAGGGAAAAATAGGGTGTTGTCATGAAACCTTGGTGTTTTTTGGGTCCCCTCACAGCAAAACCACAAAATAAACCCTGGGGAATTGAGAAAAAAAAATTGCGGGTAAAAAATGATAAAATTTTTTTAAAAATAATTTTTTTCAAGAGGACCATTTCTGTTTGGAGAGGAATGTGAAGTAAAACCGGCAAGTTTTTCGGTGACCTCGGTTTTTGGGGCCCCAAAAACACATCAGAAAACCCCATGCCTAAATTATTTTGATGAAAGTAAAAAACAAACCCAAAATTATCTGTGGAAAGCTGGATGGTTTGTCTGAATGACTTTCCCGCTTTTGGCAAAGGTCCCTCAGATATGAGGGCGGGCTGCGGGGGCGGGACAACACCTTTTTGACGTGGCAGCGACCCGGGGCCATTCGTCCTTTTTTGGTTTCACAGAAGTCTATTGGGCCCCGGAACCATACAAAAAAATCGGGTTTGAGACCCCGTTAGCCCGGTTCCTTGATCTTATCGGGTCTCGGGGTTTGTTGGATGTTCCCCTGCTTTTGCATGCTTTGGAAAGGGGGTTTAAAAAAAGATTGCCAGAGGTCCCCCCAAATTGGCTTCTGCCACTTCCCGGCTGCTGCCGCCGCGCCCGCTACGGCAAAGTGGCACTCTATGCTGCCCACTTTTCGCTGGCATTTTTTCCCCCGGGGACTTTTTGAAGAATGTGAAGCAGACAAAAACAGATGTCTCCAGTTGAAAAAATAAACAAGGTCTCCCATTTCCTGCTTTTTAAACCTCTATTTGGGTAGGTGGAAAGGAAAAATGCTGAGTTTTGTTTTGTAAACCGGGGATCCAGGAGGGTGGCCACCCAGTAAATGTTGTTCATTTTGATGGCCCTTAATGCGAGGATCATGTTGCAGGAAAAAGGAGCATCCCAAGGGATCATGGAGAGGGTGGAGCCCTTTATTTCCCCAAACCCTGGGGCGAGGGGCACTAGCAAACTGGGTCTTCCTCCCTTTCCCTTCCTCCGCCTCAAATTTTGGCCCCAAACCTTTTTTCCAAGGCGGCACGTCCCGGGAACCCTCGGGGGTCAAAGGAATACCTCCTCCTCCTCCGCGCCCCCGGCCACCCCCCCCAACACCCCCCCCTGCTTGCCTTAGTTTATGCACCCCCCAGACAGATGGGCCACCCCTTTCCCCTAGCCCCGGGGCCCCTAAAACCCCTGAAAAAAAAAACCGATGGGAAAATTTTGGAAAATGGGCCGGGGCCTTTTGGATTTGACGGAGAGGGAAAAGGGTCCGTGTCCGTCCCCCTCCCCCGTCGCTTTGGGGGCCCCGTTTTTTCGAGTGTCCCCAAAAGATTTCCAGAACTAAGATCACCACAAAAGCCAAACTGACAAGGGGGATCGTCCGCACTGAACCCTTTTGGGGGCTTCTTTTAAAACTGGCCCAAAGGGAAAGGTGCAGAGCTTTTCACCTGCCTCCACCTCGGTGGCTCAAAAACCCCCCAGGTTTCCCCACCCCTGCTTGTAAGGCCCCTGGTACTTCGTACTTTCGTAATGGCCCTTGCGCCCGCCCCACAATCGCTGGGAGCATGGGGGGAGGTTTTGGGAATTCCCGCGTGGGTTTCCCAAAGTTTAACCCAAAGAGCGGGGTTTACGGGGAGGCCGAGCGACGCTGCAAAACCCCCCAGGCGGGATGAAGGGGGGGTTTTCGAAAAGGCGGAAGGCGAACCCCAGACCTTTGAGCCCTTTTTCAGCGGCAGTCCCCGAACCCCGGGGATTCTTTAGAAATTTTGGCGACAAGGTTTTATGACATTCCAACAAGGGATGTGCCCCCAGCCTACCCAAATTTTAAGGGGGGGGCCAGCAGATTTTGCCCCTTATGCACACCACCCTTTCCTGGGGACAAGGGTTTTTGTCACCCAGCCAGCGCTCGGTCTCGTTTCGGAGAGCCCTCCACAGCTCCTGACCTGTGTGTGGACGGTTTTCCAAGGCAGATTCTTTGAAAAACCCGGCCCCGGGTTTTCTTGGGACGTGATGCCACCAAGGGGCCTTGGGGGGAAAAAGCCCTTCCCCATCCCTGCGGTTTTTTAAGGCAAGCGCCGAGCCTGAGAGCCACCGTCACCCTCAGATACATCCACCCAGCTCAAACCCAGTGAGCTTTTTCACAGAGAAATAGCGGCCTTGCCGTGCTTTCTAGTCCCCTTTTGTCGGTGGGGAGATGGACTTTTCCGGACACAGATGCAGACAAAAAGCGCCCTTTAAAAAATTTTAGAAGAAAGTGGCTGGCCAGGGGGAGGGGCGGCTTTTTTTGGCAAAGAAATGCCTGCTCGGCATCTGGTTTGGGGGCAGGGGGAGGGCCCTGACAGTGGAAACCCCCTGTGTCCACCCGAAGGGAAAAGGGAACATTTCCCCAAAAGGGCCCAAAAACCCGGGGAATGCCGACAAATTTTGGGTTTTTGGGTTTGGGATGGTTTTGGGGTTTAAAATGTTTCTTTTTGCTCCCAAAAACCCGGGAAAACAGAAAGGTGGCTGCTAGACTGGCCGCTGTACCCGGGGTGCAGGCGTCAAAATGGGGGAAGGAGAAGGGGGGGATGGGTCTTTGGTGGGTGGTGGGGGCCGGGGCGACGGTGGAGGCTGAAGCGGAGGTGAACTGATTATGACCTGAAGACATGGGCAGGGTGAGGAACGCTTTGGGGGTGGCGGAGGAGGAGGAGGGGGGAGACAGAGGGGGTGACAGTGGTTGGGGGCCCGGCAAACGGTCTGGCCTTTTTTTGGAAATGTTTTCCCTCCAATTTTAAAACCCTTGCATTCGAAGTTTCCCTGTTACTAGACGTTTTGGGGTGGTTAACCACTTAAGGTTTTTTGCCCTACTTAGCGTTTTTCGGGAAAGGCCCGGGATAAGACATCGGGTTGGGGGGAATCAGAGGGGTTTCTCAAAGAAGGCCCGGCTTTAGAGGTCCCGGACCTTTTTGCCGGGGGATTTAAACAGGAGCGGGTTTGGCGACCCGTGGCTGGGAAAACATATCAGTGGACATCTGCGACCCCCCCCTCCCCTTTTTTTGGCGGGAAACCCCTTTTTGAAAACTACCCAATTTTTCTTCCCTCCCGTCCCCCTGATGAAGCTCTCGCAAAACAAATTCTGCGGAAAAAGACCAGGATGGACCGCAAAGTCGTCATCATAAAACACATCAACACAAAGGGGACTTTATCGTCCTGACTTTCTGCAACAGAAGCTGCGGGGTAAAAAGCAAGGGGGGCGCCCAAAGGGGTTGCCGACCGCCCGGTTTTTTTTGCCGATTGGGCCGGCTTCCTTCAAACCCCCCTCGATGGCATCAGTAACTTTGGGGTCAGAGCAGACTAAATTTATCCTCTTTTATCTTTTAAAAAGCCATCTTACCCAACCACCTTTTTCATCAAAGAGGTTCTTCAGACAATTGGGTTTTTCCCCAGTGGTGGGTTAAAAAGGTTTTACATTTTTGGGCCCCGCTTCATGTTGGACGGATGCTGTTGTTTTGATGGGCCCCATTTGTGGGGGTGACCCGGGAGGACGGGAGGTAAGACGCCCAGATCAAAGGGTTTCATTTTAAACCCCTGAAAGGAAAAGAAATTGGGGATGATGTTCGTTACTTTTTATTCACAGGGGTGACCCAACGGGTGAAAGGCCCCACGGTTCCGCAACTGACGTTTCCCTTTCTTTCGGTGTCGCCAGCACTGGGAAAGGGGCAAACCCTTTTCCCCCCTTTTCCCCTACCCTCCATGTGCCCACCCCTTTTTTGCTCGCTTACCAAACCCGCATTTCGCCTTTCCCTGTTCAGAAATAAAAAAAATTTGAGAAGGTAAAGGAAAAATTTTTTGGGAAAATCTCTTATTTTAAAAAACGGCCCAAAACACAGCTAAACCCCAAATCCCCCTTTTTCAAAACAAAAATTTCTGGAAATTTAAATTTAACTGCAAAGGGGTCTATCAACAAATTTTTGGGTGGGAAAAGTGCAAAAAACACGTTTCTTTTTATGTTTTCGTATAATACACCCGGGATTTTTTGAAACCCTTTTAATTTACCCTTTGGGGACTATAGAAAATTTCTGTTTTAAAAAATTTACGTGGAGCTGCGTCAATGAAAAAAGCTGGGTGCGCAAAATACAAAAAACACGTATTTTATGTTTTCCGTATAATACACAGTATATTTTTCACCTTTCAATTCACCTGTGGTGACTATAGAATTGCGTTTTAAGATTTACGTGGATGCTGCGTCAATGAACAAAGCTGGTGCACAAATGTCAAAACACACGTATCTGTTCGCATTTTTGCACCTTTCAATTCACCTGTGGTGACTATAGAATTGCTGTTTTAAGATTTACGTGGATGCTGCGTCAATGAACAAAGCTGGGTGCGCAAAAGTCAAAAAACACGTATCTGTTTATGTTTTCGTATAATACACGGTATTTTTTGCACCTTTCAATTCACCTGTGGTGACTATAGAATTGCTGTTATTAAGATTTACGTGGATGCTGCGTCAATGAAACAAAGCTGGGTGCGCAAAAGTCAAAAAACACGTATCTGTTATGTTTTCGTATAATACACAGTATATTTTGCACCTTTCAATTCACCTGTGGTGACTATGAGAATTGCTGTTTATAAGATTTACGTGGATGCTGCGTCAATGAACAAAGCTGGGTGCGCAAAAGTCAAAAAACACGTATCTGTTATGTTTTCGTATAATACACGGCATTTTTTGCACCTTTCAATTCACCTGTGGTGACTATAGAATTGCTGTTTTAAGATTTACGTGGATGCTGCGTCAATTAACAAAGCTGGGTGTGCAAAAGTCAAAAAACACGTAATCTGTTTATGTTTTCGTATAATACACGTATTTTTGGCAACAAACAACCTGTGCTGACTACAAGATTGCTGGATTGTAATTTAACTGCAAGGTGATATATCAACACAGGTGGAATGGGTAAAATTGATATGAACACCTATCTGAAATGTATACTGATAAATAAAAGTGGAGTTTTGCACCTAACAAAGAGACCTGCAGTTACTAGAAATGATGTGTAATCCAATATAAGTTCAGGCTGCCCAATCCATGAAATATTTCAATAGCAAACGGTTAATAATAAAGATATTGCAGTGCAATGTCTACACTAAGTCTTGGTGAACTTTATCCAGTGTTCTTTATAGTGAGCTTGTCTGTGTTCGCCCACGCCGCCCCCCCCCCCCCCCCCCCCCGCACCCCTGTGACTTTACAGCGGTAGATGCTGCTTTAAAATTCTCTCGCTACCTCCATAACAACTTCACATCTCTAATCTAACTAAATTGGAAGGATCACAGCTAATAGTAGAGGTTTCTCTGTGCAGAAATAGACTAATTTCGCTGAGCTGTTGGACACAGGCAGAGCGCACGCCCATTCCTATGAGACGCTTAGAGACACTGATGCTTACCAGGAAGGGCTTTTATATGTTAAAACGAGGTCATGCGATTTTTCCCGCCAACGCAACCCATACACATCCCAGTCCCTGACGTCGCACACCCCATCCACCCTGCTCTATTCTGTAATCTTTATTTGTGGCCGCCAAAATGACAGGGAAACGCCGAAAAGGCGCGACTTAATAAGATGAAGCACAGATTTTAACCTTAATTATCACATGATCTGAAAATTTCGATCACCATAAAAACCTTGCCGATTTCAACTATTGTAGATAAAAATCGCCAACACTACTCGCAAGCAAATTCTGCTGAAAAGACCACGTTGGATCCGCAATGCGTCCCTCATCATCATCAACACAGATACGTCGTCGTCCTGACATTCTGCATCCAGGAGCTGCGGCTACAAGCAAGAGGGACTGCAAGGCGTTGCCGACCGCCCTGATTTTTGCCGATTGACCGCTTCCTTCTCCTCCTCGATGGCATCATAACTGGGCGTCAGAGCAAGAAAAATCATCCCCCTTTTGGGCCCCTTGATCTTTTAACATGCCTTCTGACCCCAACCGCATTTTGTCATCAAAGAGGTCTTCAGAAAATGGATTATCCACAGTGGTGGGTACACGAGTTGACATTTGGGCTGCTTCATGTTGGACGGAATTCTGGTGATGCATGACGACATTTGTGGCCGTGACTGGGGGGACAAGGAGGTAAGACTGCTGGATGCAGGTTGCTTAACCACTGAAGGACAGATTGGCGACACTGTTCGTTAACAGAGATGACATCCCGACGTCCTGCAACTGACGATCCCTGGCAGCGTGTTTTCCCCCACACTGGGGGGAGCACCTCTCTCGTACCCCTACCTCCATTTCCACCCCCCTCTTTGCTCGCTTACCACCTGAATTTCGCTCCATGTTCAGAAATAAAAAATTTGAGAAGTATGGAAGAGTTTTTGGAAAATCTCTTATTAAAAAGAGGGAAAACACAGCTATTCTCAATCCCCAAATCAAAACAAAATTGCGGTTCAAATTTTAAAGCAAAGTAGATCATCAACAAAGCTTGACTGACCAAAAAATGAAAAAAACACCTGTCTGAAATGTATACAGATATTAAAAGGTATTTTTTGGCACCCTTTTAATTCACCTGGTGCTACAAAATTGCGTAAAACAAATTTTAACTGCAACTAGACTATCAACCAAAACTGGCCTGCGCCAAAGTGAAAAAAAACTACTGAAAGTATTCGGTTAAAAGGGATTTTGGCACCCATCAAATTCACCTGTGGGACTACAAAATTTCTGTATTAAAATTTTAAATGCAAAGTAGATCTACAACAAAAAGGCCTGCCCAAAGTGAAAAAACACTTTTCGTAATGTATTCGGATATAAAAGATATTTTTTGGCACCTATCAATTCACCGTTGGGAACAACAAATGCTGGTTCAAAATTTTAAATGCAAGGTGGCTCTATCAACAAATCTGACTGGGCAAAATGCAAAATTCACGTACTAAATTTATTTTATAATACAATTATTTTTGGCACCTTTTAATTCACCTGTGGGACTAAAAAATTGCGATTCACATTTAAGTGCAAGGTGCCTCAATGAAAAAAAGCTTTAGTCCCAAAGCAAAAAACACATCGTAATGTATTCGGATAAAAAAAGGTATTTTTTGGCACCTATCAATTCACCCGTCGTAAACCCCCACAATTGCTGATTTAAATTTAACTGCAAGGTGGGTCTTCAAAAACTGGACTGGGCAAAAGGCAAAAAACACTAACAAAAGTATTCGGATAAAAAAAGGGATTTTTGGCACCTTTCAATTCACCTGTGGTGACACAAAATTGCTGTATTCACATTTAAGTGCAAGGGGCCTCAATGAAAAAAGCTGATGCGCCAAAGTCAAAAACACTACTGAAATTTATTGGATAAAAACAAAGTATTTTTTTGGGCCCCTTTTAAATTTACCTGTGGTGACTTCCAACACCACACCTCCCCCCACCTTCCTAACACCCCACACCTCCCCCATTCCTAACACTCCACACCTCCCCCCCCCATCCAAACACACCCAAACCTCCCCCCTTCCTAAAACCCCCAACCCCCACCCCTTCCTAACACCCTACACCTCCCCATTCCAAACACCCCACCTCCCCCCTTTCTAAAAAACACCCCCCACCTCCTCCCTTCCTAACACCCCACACCTCCACCCCTTCCTATGCACCCTGTAAATCCTATTCCTAACACCCCTCCTTCCTAACATCCCACACCTCCCCGCATTGCTAACATCCCACACGTCCCCATTCCTAACACCCCACACCTCCCCCTCATTCCTAACACCCTACACCTATGCCCCTTCCTAACACCGCACACCTCCCCCCTCATTCCTAACACCCCTCCTTCCTAACACCCCACAACTCCCCCATTCCTAACAACCCACACCTCCCCCCATTCCTATACACCCCACACCTCCACCCCTACCTATACACCCCACACCTCCCCACCCCCCCTTTTCCCAAAAACTATCCCCCCAAAACTCCCCCACATTCCCTTTAAAACCCCCCCCATCTCCCCCTCCCAAAACACCCCATATCTGACTCCCATTGCTAACACCCGACACCTCCTCCATTCCTAACACTACACACCTCCCTCCATCATTCCTAACACCCCACACCTCTCCGCCTTCCTAACACCCCACACCCCCTTTCCTAACACCCCACACCTCCCTCCATAATTTCTAACACCCCACACCTCCCCTCTTCCTAACTCCCAACACCACACCCCTTCCTAACACCCTACACCTCCCCACCCCTTCCTAACACCCCACACCTCCCCACCCATTCCTAACACCCCACACCTCCCTCACATTCCTAACACCCCACACCTCCCCACAATTTTCCAAAAAACCCCCCCCTCACCCACATTCCCAACACCCCACCCCCCTCCCCCCTTTCCTAAACTCCCAAAACCTTTCCCCTTAAAATCCAAACCTTAAAAATTTTTTTAAACAACTAAAAAAATTAATTTTAAAATATTTTAAAGGGTTTAAAAATTAAAAAAAATTTTAATTTTAAATTTAAAAAAAAAATTTATTTAAATAAAAAATTTAACACTCCACACCTCCCCATTGCTAACACCCCCCACCCCCCACCCCAAAAACCCTTTCCCCAACCCCCTTCAAACCCAAACCCAAACCCCCCCAAACCCCCCCTAAACCCCCCCAGCCCCCCTCCCCCCCCTCCCCCCCCCACCCCCCCCAATTTTCCCCCCCACCACCCCCACCCCCCCTTTCCAAAACCCCCCCCACCACCCCCCACCCCCAAAAAAACCCCCCACCCCCCCCAAACCCCAACCCCCCCCCACCTGCCCCCCCCAATTTCCCCCCCCCCCCCCTCCAAAAACCCCCCACAACTCCCCCATTCCTAACAACCCACACCTCCCCGCATCCCTAACACCCACACATCCCCCCATCCCTAACACCCCACATCTACCCCATTCCTATACACTCCACACCTCCCTCCTTCCTAACACCCCACACCTCCGCCCCTGCCTATACCCCCCATACCCCCCCCCAACCCCATCCAACACTCCACATCTCCCTCACAATTTCCAAAAAACCCAACCCAACCTCCCCCCCTATCTAAAAACCTCCATCAAATCCCCTTCTAAAACCCAAAACCTCCCCCCCTTTCTAACACCCCACACTTCCCTCCATCATTCCTAAAAACCCCCCACTTCCACCCCTTTATATTCCAAAAACCCACACCCCCCCCCCTTCCTTTCACCCCCAACACCTCCCCCCCCTTCCAAAAACCCCACAACCCCCCCAACATTCCTAACACCCCCCCCACCCCCCCCTTTCCTAACACCCCCCACCAAACCCTTTCCCCTTCTTAACACCCCACACCTCACCCCTTCCTAATACCCCACGCTTCTCTTCCATTCCTAACACCCTACACCTCCCCCATTCCTCAAACCCCATACCTACCCCCCTCCTAAAATCCCACACCTTCCCCATTCCTAATACCCCACACCTCCCCCCCCCCTGCAACCCCCCCCAAACCCCCCCCCCTCAACAACCCCCCCACCTCCCCCCCCAAAAACCCCACACCTTCCCCCCAAAAACTAACCCCACACCTTCCCCCTCCCCTTTCCCTTAAAAACCCACACCCCCCCTTCCTCACAACCCACATCTCTCTCCCTGTTCCCTCAATCACCAATCCTTTCCCGAAGCCCGAAGAACCCGGGGGCTGAACCGTCTCAAACCCCCCCCCTACCCTATGGTATGAGGGAGAGTGAGGGGCAAAACGCTCCCTTCTCTCATTCCCAAACAACTTCTGGGCCCTTTCCCGTGGGAACTCTGCAAACAGAGAGAGGGAGGAGGAGGGGGTGTAGTACAGTATTTCAAAGCATTGCTGTAGTCTGGCCTCTGCTTTACTTCACTGCCTTGCTGCCCTGCCTATGCTGTGAAGAGTAAAGCATAGGCATGGCCCAGCAATAGCAGGGGTCGCCGCATCAGGCCACAGACAGAGCATCGCTGTAGCCTGGCCTGCTCTATCTGACTGCTGCGCCGGCACAGCGCAACAGCAACAGTGCGGCGCGACAGACCAACGAACATTTCTCCGTCTATTCACTGCAGTGGGCAGGGTAGGCAGCTAGCCGAGGGGGCACCCTATGCTTGTGGGGCCCCCGGGCAACCGCCTACCCTGCCCAATGGAAGAGATGGCCCTACCTGTCCCTCCCCACCAGAGCCTTCATGTCCAATCCAGTTTTCTTGGTTACTGGATAGGCTATCCAGCATTCAAGAAAGCAGAATGACATCCATCCCTCACAGTTTTTCTGTGTGCCTACTGTGGGGGATGTCACCCAGATTTTCTGGAGGCTGAATAACCTATGCAGCAAAGCAGGGGGATGCCCCATCTGTAGGGTTTCTTTTCTTTTTTTTTTACGTTTCCCTTTTGAACTATGAGAGATTGTCTTTGTCGGACCAGTGTTGCATCTATTTCTTTAACAAAATGGTCAACAAGGGCTGGTGTTGGAGTGTTTATTTAAATAAATTTTCATTTTCTGTTTCTGTGGGTTGTTTTTTTGTTCTTTTCTTCTAGTGCTAATAATAGTGGTGCCTGACAGATGCCTCTCCATTACTACCACTGGGACTTGATGTCAGCCAGTGGTGTTTATTGTCAATGTAAGGCTGAAACTAACCATCTGTCACTGCAACAGGGATACTGGGAAAAGCCAGGTTATTGTCTGAAGGTGGAATATCTAATGTGATTGTCGGCTTCTGGGGCAGCTCTGGATTGGTATTTTAGGGTTGAAAGGGGGCCAATATACATGCACCTTCCCATCCTAACAATATCAGGCTACAGCTGTCTGTTGTTACGGTCATTGCCGCGGTTCCCGTTGTGGACCGTGGACATGGCAGTGTCCCTACTTTGTCCCTAGTTTGTTGTGTACTTACCTCCTCCTGTCTGTTTCTGCGCGCTTGCTGGTCTGGCTTTTAAGAGCCAGTGTTACAATTTCGTGTCCAATGATCTACCACCTTCTGGAATAATGAACTTCCTGCCTCTGATCCTGGTCAGTTCATGACTGTCTATGCTACCTGTTGTCTTTCTGTCCTTGCTTACATTTAACCCTGCTGTTGTGCACATTACCTAGGCTCCTGTTTCTTCTCTATGCTGCCGTCTTGCCTGTCAGCTACCTGCCTAGACTCTGTCACATGCACTTCAGCTGCGAACACGAGTAGCCAAGTCAGAGTAGCAACCTGGGGGTTTCCTGAAGCAGAGTCCACCCAGCCTTGCGGCGGACTCCGGTGAAGACCAGGGGCCCCTTAGACTCCACTCTCTTGCGTGATCTGGTATACCACCATCTACGTTTGCGGTGGTCCAGAGGATCCACACCAAACATCCGGTGTCCACAGTGTCATGGTCCCGCCCAGAGCGTCTGTACCTACTGGCTCATGGTCCCGGCCAGAGCATCTGTACCCGTTGGCTCGTGGTCCCGCCCAGAGCATCTGTACCCACTGGCTCGTGGTCCTGCCCCGCCCAGAGCTCCCTCCCCCATCCTGTCTAGTGCCCTACTTGTTCCGCCTGTGCATCTCCTTTCCTAGGTATTCCCAGTACTAGCTATTACGCAGCCTGTAGTTTGGTTTTGGGGTTGCCCCCATAGAAGTTGCAGGCCCCAGACCTATGTGGGATTCCTTTCTGTGTACTGGGAGGAGGAGGGGTACTTTCACAGTCCATGCCACGATTCCCATTGTGGATCATGGACATGGCCGTGTCCCTCCTGTGTTTGTCCTAGTCCCTGCCATGTCCCTTGCATGTTGTGTACTTACCTGCTCCTGCTTCTGTTTCCTGTTCCTGTCTGTGTCTGCACATGCTCCCTAGAGAGTGTGCCCGCTTGTAGGTTTGGATTTTAAGGGACAGTGTCCCAATTTTCTGTCCAATGATTTACGACCTCCTGGCATATAAGGAACTTCCTGCCTCTGTTCCTGGTCAGTTCATGATTGTCCACCTGAATGCCTGATTACTGTTACCTGGTGTCCTGCATGTTACCTAGGTTCCTGTATCCGGCCGTCTTGCCTGTCAGATACCTGCCTGACTCTGTCACCTGCACTTCGGCTTCCACCACGGGTAGCCATGTCAGAGTAGTGATCTGGGGGTTTCCAGCAGCAAAGTCTGCCCGGTGTCCGTGGTGTAAGTGCTACTACCCCCGCGGTATTACATCTTGCCTGTTTATAAGAAGTATTTTTTTTAAATAATTTGTTCTTTTTAGATTTTAAATAAAGAATAAAAACAAAACAATGTATGGTCCCCCACTTTTTTACCAGCCAAGGTAAAACCGGGCGCTGAAAAGCTGAATTAGAAATGGAAAATCATGATAGGGCCTTTCCCACCCTAAAAAATCACCCTCACCCCACCCTAGAACAACCATCAATTCAATATATTTTGATGAAAACCCGGGGTTTTTCCCTAGCCCCCCCTGGTGCTTGGCTAGGGGGTAAAATGACATAGTTAGTGTCTCCCTTGTGGTGAGAAAAAAACTGCTGGTGTACCACCTTGAAAAGGAGAGGTTTCTGTCAGATGCCTCCATTACTAACACTGAAATAAAATGGTTTAAAAAAACCCACAGAAACAAAAGAAAAACAATTTATTTAAATAATCACTCCCCAACACCAACCCTCATTGTCCATTTTACTAAAGAAATAGGTGCAATGTTGGTCCGACATAGTCCAACAAATCTGATAGTATTAAACTCCATCTCATGCACCTCTGGAGGTCATGGCTGTGACTGACCATCTGAGGGTGCAAGGGATGGAGTACAGGCCATAGTCACACCACACTCTCCAGAGGGTTAGTCCTCTGTCTCCCCAAGGAGATTGTGCCTGTAAGCTGTGGCTGTACCTCCTTTCTCACCCCTGCAGCCTGAGCCAAAACAAAAACAAACCCCCAACTAACACTCTTTAACCCCCTCACTTCCATTTATTTGCCTATAGCCACCATCCCCCCACACCTCAAAGAATTTGTATAGAAAAAGTTGGAGGTGCTGGAAAAGTGAGGAGTCTAAGATGTTTGTGTGGTTAATGCTGCAGGGACGGGTTTATGTCCAGGAGAAATCGTTACAATAATCTGCAACAAATGGAGAAAGGGAAAAAAGAAAAAAACTCCCATCAAGAAAATGTAATCTGCGAGTCATAAAGTTTTTCTCATTGTAATTAATTATGTCTGCAGAGCACCTGTGTACACCCCATATGGTCACTGTTTGGAGGTAATATTGGTAGTAGTGTATATTTCAGTAATAGTATGGCAATATTATTCAGTCACTGTGATGGTTATGTGGCTATGATATTTGTATTTTTCATCACTATTTGGTGGGATTTTTTTTAGTCCTGTGGTGGGTGGGTGTTCATGATTTAGGTGCCATTTTTCAGTCACAATGTGGTGGTGATTTGAGGTCATGGTGTAGCAGTGTTATTCAGTTTCTATGTGGAGGTGATATAAAGTCATGGTGTGGCAGTATTTTTCAGTCGCTATGTAATGGTAATAAGTGGTCATGGTGTTATGGTATTATTCAGTTACTATGTGGTGGTGATATGAGACCATGGTATTGCAGTATTATTCTTTCACTATATGGTACGGATATGGGGTCATAATGTGGTGGCATTATTCAGTCACTACATGGTGGTGAAACAAGGTCATGATGTGATGGTATTATTTGATCTTTGTATAGTGGTAACATTGATCATATCCATCTTGGTTTGGTTTAGTAAACAGAACGTGACATTTTGCTCCCAGTTTACGGGATTAGTATCACTTACAACCATTTTTTAGAGGTGGTTTCCATAGAACATTGTCTTTCCAGCTATTTGTTGGATTTTTGAATACATACATTACGTATATAAATACATTTTTTTAATTAGACCCCATTTAACACAAAGTTGTTTGGCGCTGGTATGCTGGAAGGGGCAGGGCTTGATTATTTTAGGTGGAGTATAGTTAGACGCATGTCCTGGTGTGATGTATTTGTTTGGGTGTGGTTGGAGGTATGACTTGATTTGTCCCTATTTTCAATCTCTAAAAGTTGGAAGGTATATGCATGTTCAGTAAAGGTGTTTTTATGTGGATCACATAGTACTATTGTTCTGCTACACATGTGAAATGTATGGGGCAAGTGACTGTGTAGTTGGCAACAAACCTAGGCATATAACAGATGCTCACCATTCAATTCTTCTGATTTTTTATTCAAAATATTGCACACACAGTGGTATAGGGAAAAACGGGGGGGATGAGTGGAAAAGGGGTAGATTGATACAAAAAATTAATGATTGGTTAGTTCGGATCCTGAGGGGAAATCACAAATTGGCTCAGTTCCTTTTTTGTCGATATATGAGGGGGCCCCTTGTGAATTTTTGGGGGATCTGTTATGCGTAAAAAAATTTATTTCTCCCGGTCAAACTTTTTGGTATAGAATGTGGTGCCAAGGTTTTTTTCTTTTGGGAAAAAACAATAGTCCTGTTTTAAAATGTAAAGGGGAAACATATCTATTTTTTAAAATAATGATGGTCAGGTATCAATTTGCAGGTTTACGCATATACCGTATTACTCGAGAAAAAGCCGACCGAGTATAAGCAGGACCCACTTTTGCCACAAAAAACGGGAAAGTTATTGATCGGTATAAGCCCCAGGGTGGAAAACGCAGCGGCTCTGGTGAATTTTTTAAAAAAAAAAATAGATACCAATAAAAAAACATAGGCAGTTTTAAGTCCCCCCCTAGGCAGATATAGGGGAGTTAATTCCCCCATGGCAGATATAGCGTTTTAAAGTCCCAATAGGCTGTATAGGGGGTTTTAAGTCCCCCCATAGGCTGGTATAGGCAGCTATATGTCCACCCTAGTACTAGGGAGGTATAGTAGCTATAGGTAGTACTAGGCAGGTATAGGCAGGCTTATAGGCAGTACTAGGCAGGTATAGGTAGTACTAGGCAGGTATAGGTAGTACTAGGCAGGTATAGGTAGGCTTATAGGCAGTACTAGGCAGGTATAGGTAGTACTAGGCAGGTATAGGTAGGCTATAGGTAGTACTAGCAGGTATATGCAGTACTATGAAGGTATAGGTAGGCGTATAGGTAGTACTAGGCAGTACTAGGCAGGTATAGGTAGGCTTATAGGAAGTACTTGGCAGGTATAGGTAGTACTAGGCAGGTATAGGTAGTACTAGGCAGGTATAGGTAGGCTATAGACAGTACTAGGCAGCAATAGGCAGTACTAGACAGTATAGGCAGGTGTAGGCAACGTGTCAAAACCAAAAAAATTCACTTTCCTGGCTCCCGCTGCTCCGTCTCCCTCACTGGCCGGCCTCCTCGCTGTTCGGTCCCGCGTGCTCTTCTCGGCACAGGCGGGTCAAGTCATCAGGCCGCGCACGCAGCGTGATGACATGCACGCTGCCTGTGCCGGGGAGCTCCGGACAGCCGCGGCCGCTCGGAGGTTTGCGGCCGCCCGAGTCCACTGCGGAGCACGGAGCGCGCTCGCTCTGTGCCCGCAGTGGTATCTCTTCACCTGTGTGCGCATCCGAGGAGTCGCATGCAGGGGAAGAGATGACGACAGTGCTCGGGCCAGCGCAGCGCCCGGACACTGTCAGCCGTGCTCGGCCTTCAGTTATATGCGCTCCGTGAGGAGCCGCATATAACTGAAGCGTCCCTGTCAGCACTCGGGCCATCGCAGCGCCTGAGTGCCGACAGTGACTCGAGTATAAGCCGAGGGAGGGTTTTTCAGCACATTTTTTGTGCTGAAAAACTCGGCTTATACTCGAGTATATACGGTATTTGCCTAGGCTAATGGTGTCGATAGACATAAAAGACTTTTAAGATGTGAGGCGGAATTGATTTTACATGTGGAAGCATTGGGACCATTAGGACTCAATGATTGTAATCATTTGTCATCTTTTTTATGATTTTTTTAATGATTTTGTATGTATACATTTAACCTGTCTATTTTGATTTGATTTGATTGACAGGTGGGTGTTGTTCTCACATGATCTCCCGTAGGGCTTTGAGAAAGCATCAGTGGGTGTGAAATGGCTGTTAGTCTTTTTCCTGTGTCTTCTCCCTATACCATTGTGTGTGCAATATTTTGAATAAAAGATCAGAAGATTTTAATGGTAAGTGCCGTGGACTTCGTCTATAGTTATGATTTTTGTATCTTCTGTCTTTGTGCTGCTGAGCATCATAATATCAAGAAACTGGTGAGTAACTATTTACTCCTGTTAGTACTAAAGTGTGGTGCCGACTGGAATCTCTCTTTTTTGTAAAATAACAGATGCTTATGATAACTTTACTTGTGCTGGAGTGAAGCTGAAACAATAATGCCGCAAAGCAAAGAGTATAGAAGCTTCCCTGCCATGTGCTTTCACTCCTGCCAGGACTGTAGCTCAGTACATAACAATTCTTAATGGCGCTGTCAGTCTACGGCTCCTGACTCACTCCTGTCCACACCTCCCAACTCTAGCAGATCAAGCTGGACAATCCCAGATTCCAGGTACTGTTCTGAGCAGTTGTAGCTATATCCCGGGAATGCAGTGCACATGCTGTGGATACCTGGGTCAGCAATACTAATTTAACTGTTTGTGCATCTTCTGTACCGGATTATGGTGGACCAAGAAGTCACTGATTCGATTGTAGGCTGCAGGCTGCTTTAGGCCTGTGGTCTACAAGACATCAAGAGGGCATCCTGATTTAGTTGGGTATGAGGATATCACTGCATGACACTACCTGAGCCAGATCTCACCCTGAGGATCCTGCTGCTTATTTGGGAAATATTGGAATATACAAACGGATACCTACCAATCTGCATTTATCACATTTGTTTCATCAGTTCAGGCTGTATGTATAACTGGTTACAAGGAGCTTGTGGTGACTGGGAGAAAGGTGACAGCTCTGCAGGCATGAGAAATGAACAGTGCAGGAGGTCTCCAGAGCTGTGACATCCTCTCCCTTCCACTGCTCACACAGAACGATGATGTGACCAGTCTTCAGTGAGGGAACACATGCCTACTGGAAGGAGAGACACACCCCTGGATTTGAAGCTGTAAGCCAGAGAGAAAGCTGAAGATGCCCATAGAAGGCTGTAATGAGAAAACCTCTTTAAGTGTATTTTATTCGTATTTTATTTGATAGTGCAACACAAATTGGTGAGTATTTGTGAAGTATAAAGAAAATCATATGTGCTTCTCCAAATTTTTGCAATTGAAACCCCCTGTATTCTGTACCCATAAATTAAATCCAGAGTGACCTACTGCCTTTAGAAGTCATTTTATCAGTAAATAGAGTAAATCTGTATGTCATTTATTTTCAGTGTAACTACAGCTGTTTTTTGGAGGATTCAGATGTTAATTACAGAACATTAATGAAGGAACAGCATCATGAAAATCAAGGAATTCAGCAGTTTTCTCAGGTATAAAATTGGGGAAAAGTGCACTGCATGGTTAGGTTTTTTTTTCAAAATAGCCCAAACTCTGAACATCTCACAGAGCACTTTTAAATCCATCATCCATAAATGGAAGGAGTATGGCACAACTGCTAACCAAGCAAGACATGACCATCCACCAGGGGCTTAGCTAAAGACTCATGGGCCCAGGTGCAAAACTTTAGGTTGGGGCCAACTACCTCAAAACACCGTCTGTTGACCAATACTTTTCAACAACCGGCTCCCGACTTGACGTGAGTGGTGTAGCGTTCTGGAGAAAATTATTTCTATTTAAAGGGCTTGTCCAATAGAAGAAAATTAATTTCAAATGGGGCCAAAGAAAAGCAAGTTATACAGACGAAGTGTTTGTGTCCCCCCCAAAAAAAAAAAAAATATATGAAAAAATGCAACTATGCTTTTGTTTTTTGGGTTTAGTTTTTGTTGGAGTTTACACTGAACAATTTAATTGACTTATCTGTATTCTGCAGGTCAGTTTGTATACATGGGCCATATTATCAGGACAAGTCACCACTATATAGTGACTAATACCACCATAATATTACTGACCAAACAAGTATAGCAAGACCAATATTATCAATAACAAACATGTACAAGAACCAACTAACACACCACATAACACTACCATACAGTGACTTATACCACCATAATGTTACTGACCAAACCAGTATAGCAATACCAATAACAGCAATATAGAAGGACCAAATAATACAGCAAATATCACTACCATATAGTGACTAATATCACTATACTGTTACTGACCAAACCAGTATACCAAGATCAATTTTACCAATAGCAACAATAGACAAACACCTATTAATAGTGGTAAATCATCATCATCCCCACATATCACCACCATAAATGATCTGAATAATACCATCGTACTGTTACTGAATGTAAACCACAACACTAATACCACTATTACAGTGAGCATATATGGTAGATAGCAGTGTACACAGACTCTGCAGAAATATAAGTGATTACAGTGCAGTTAACATTTAGTGACTCACAGGTGACATGTTTTCTGATGAGTTGTTATTTCTTTTCTTTCTTCACCGGGTTCAGACCGTCATGACGACTTTTCCCGGCCACAACTCGTCCCTGCAGAATTTACCACAGCAACATGTTAGACTCTAAACATTAAAAGTGCCCCAACCAAATATAGGGCCCTCTTTTGTGCCACCAGTAGGTTGAAACACACCCAATATAGTAGACAGCCCACACCTGCTCCTGTACCCCCCCCCCCCAAAAAAAAAAGGCAGACACATAGGTAGATGCTATTTTTAGGTAGATTAGACCCTAAAAAGGAGTCCAATAAGTTGCAAACTTTTCCTATTAAGTAGGTAAAGTTCCCCTCCCCTAGCCACTCCATTAGCTAGCTATATGCTGCCCACAGTAGGTAATTGAAGGGAACTCTATACTGAAGGGGGACTTTACCTACTTAATAGGAAGAGTCTGCCTTCTTATCTGACTAATTTTTAGGATTTAACCTGCCTTAAAGGAGCGTAGATAGGTTGGAATATAAAGTCTCTTCAGTAGGTAGGTACAGTGGCGTAACTACAGGGGTCGCAGCGGTCACACTTGCGACAGGGCCCCTGAGATAGAGGGTCCGCAGGCCTCCTTGCCATACTCCTTTAGCTGCTGTACTTATCGCTGGGTCACAGAGACCCAGCGATACGTAGCGTTAATACCACAGCTGCACGCACCTTCTGTCCGGGTCAGGAGACAGAGGTGGTGGGCCTGCTGGGGCTGTCTGTCTCCTGTACAGAACAGCCCAATCCTCAGCAGGCCAGCGGCAGCATTATTGTGGAGAGGCATCTTTTCCCCTTGTTGAAGCCATACCTGCTCCTCCTCTCATGAATATGCAAGGTCTATTGCTGGGTTTATGTAACCCAGCAATACAGGCTCCGTAGTGGGGGTGGTGCCGGGGACAAGGTTTGAACAGAGGCAGTGCAGAGAGAAGATCACAGAGAACAGAGCTCAGAACTAGGTGTGAGGAGTGGGGTAGAGAGCACAGAGCTGGCTGAGGTAGAGAGTAGATGGGCAGCAGGGTTTGGGGACTGCCTGGAATACATTTAGACTTCACAGTACCCACTCACTGCCCATCATTAGAATAGGTGCAGCAGTGGGAAAGAAGGACAATAGGAAGTGCCCACAGGTGCTGCACCTCTTCATTCTGAAGCAAGCATTTGGCCAAGGTATGGAACCATTACAAATTAGGCATCAGGTGTTTCTTATCAGGTGTGAGGCAGTAGGAGCAGTATCATCTAGTGTCACATTTTTTTCACATTGTTTATTTTCACTTTTTATTAACTACCTGCCGCCCATAGACTATAAACATCCAGGCATTGGCTGTATACTTCTGCATACACGTTCTGGAACATCTGTGCAGAGAGCTCAGCTGTATACTTATTGTACAGCTGCGTGGGTAGAAAGCCGACTGTCAGCAATAGCAGGGCTCTCCACTGAGAAGGCATGGATGATTTATTACCATTCCTGGTTTCTCAATAGCTCAAAGCACCACATACACAGACAGGTAGGAAGCCCATGTCAGTCTCCTGCTCCTAGCTCCAATAGTCACATGACTGCCAGGGCTTGGTGACTACCTGAACTGCTTGGTTTTATCAGACCCAGATCAGCATTACAGTCAATGCAGGAGATGCATTTACATTTTAACTGGGGCTAAAATACCAGCTAAGTTACAGAGGAAATTACCCTTCCCCCCTCAAAAAAAAGATATAAAAATGGGGGGCATAATATGTATAACAAAATCACAAAACATTCACGAAATAAAATATTAATAAAATAAACAGCCCAAAACCACAACTTTTAGCCTCACCTCTGACCACCGTAAAACTTTATATAACCTACATGTAAATGTCCATGATGGAAAAGTGACAAAATTACAAGACTTATTTTAGTGCCACTTTTGCTCTTAAAAAAATAGTGGTTGTCTCGCTACAGACATTGATTGCACATCACTAGGCTATGTCATCAATGTCTGATAGTTCTGGGTCCCACCTCTGGGACCCGCACCTATCTACAAAACATGCCCCGAAACATCTCTTTTCTGAATGGAGAGCAGTTTCAGTTTGGGACTCTCCCATAGACAATGTAAATGGAGTGAAATTTTAATTTTGCTGTTAATGCAGGGAAAGCTCACTTCTTGCACCTGGGCCCATGAGCCCTTAGCTACGCCCCCGGGTCTATATATAAGGCTCCCCCACTAAGTAGGTACCTTGGCCCCAGGTAGGTATGTATAAAGGCCCCACTAATAAGTAGGTACATAGGGTTCCACAGTAGATAGGAAGCTATATAGGGCCCCTTCTAGTAAGTAGGTATGTAGGACTCCCAATAGGTAAGTAGGTACAAGGGACCCCCCAATTGGTAAGTGGTAAGGTAGGGTCCCCAGTAGGTAGCTATAAAGGGCCCCCCAAAGGCAGGTAGGTACATAGGTCAGCCAGCTGGTAGGTATATACTGTACCCCAGTATTTAGGTAAGTGCATAAGGTTTACCCACAGTAGTTACGTAGGTGTATATAGAGCCCCTCCAGTAGTTAGATAGGTGTATATAGAGCATGTCATTTCTTTGATCGCATCTACAAGACGGACCCGACAGGCGCAATGCAAGCATGTAGCAGCGATCTCTCATGTGAACGCCACTGCGTGTTTGTCATTGCTGGCAGTGATAAAGTCACTGCTAATTGTTAGATGCATCTCTGGGTCAGTTCTGATGGACCCAGAGACACATCTGAAAAGTGTATGTTCATACGGAGTGAAGATGGCGTGTGAACATACCCTAACAGTATGGTGATAATATTTGTTCCTTGTGTAGTGCCATTGATTGATTACTGTATGAGAATTATATAGGTCATGTATTATACATGGAAAATTGTCTCATATTTCTATCCATGTATTTATATAAAATATTTTATATACATATCTTGAGCGAATCCATAAATTATAATAAATGAATAATAAATAATTTTTTGTAAATACATCTTTAAAGATACTAGCAATGCCACTAAAATATTGGGAAGTATACTCTCATCTCAATACAACCCTGGCTTATTCTTCAGCTGGCTTCCTCTGCCCCTCTCAATGCACATGCCCAATGTACTTCATTCTATGCAATACACCCTGGTTGTGGGTTCCTTTGGTGTTTTCTGATTTTAGTGCCAGCTACCCCTGGTTTAAGGTTGTCATCTTGGTGCCCTGTACCTTCAAGACTCTAGTATTGAGCTGTCATTCTTCTGAAATTGATGCATAGGGAGTGCTGGAACAGCATGTTTTACTTCTTTACAGTCTCTTATTCTTCTCTACGGTCTACAGAGGGCCCACATTTGTCTTGGGCTTCAAAGAGGTTGGATTGGCTGTTGAAGGAAAGCACTGGAACTCATTTGTAGCTGTCTTCACTGGCCCAGAGCAGACCCTTTTCCAGAGTCTGGGGATTTGGCCTCAACAGTCTAAGCAGATTGCAATGTCCTTTCCGGGTTGTGTCAACTTTGTCTCCTAAACTGGTATATTTGGATTCAACTGGCAAAATACCTTTTTATACTCTGACCATGAGAAAACATACAAGCTGAACACACATGTGTGTGGCAGAGTTGAGAACATGTGTTCAAATGACAGTTATAAACTTGCTGGTACCATCCATTTCAGGGTTTACATAGACAACGCCCCTTTGTGGGTTGCTGCAGGACACCAGAAATGTTTTGATGGGCCCCTTGCGGCCCAAGGTCTGTATGTTGTGCAGGCCTGATCTAAATCCAATACAGCCAGCTGATTTGTGCAGCAGCTCTCAGATTAAAGCTAAGTAACATAACAAACACTTGGAAGGTATAATATTATTTTTTAGAAAGGTTATGTGTAATACCCCAGTACAGGGTATTGTAGTCTATAAGGTTAAATCAAGGAAGCGTTCTAGTCACATTGTTTAACAATTAGCTCCTGATTGGTCAAGGGGGTGGAGAGGTCTCACGCCAGAAATGGCAGTTGGAGGCAAGAGGGTGAGTTGAGCTGTGTCTAGAAAGTGATGGAGTGACAAGTAGCATTTAATCCAAAGAGGATAGGCCCTGGACCATGGTCCAGAGGAGAACAAAGCCGATATTTGCTTCTCGCCCTGGAAATTACCAGCCAAGCATCACCTAGGTGATGAGTCTGGGAGTCTTGCCAGCTATAGGATAAAGAGACTCATACTAGGGTGAAAATCCCTGAATAATAATAATAATCTTTATTTATATAGCGCCAACATATTCCGCAGCACTTTACAATATAGAGGGTATAAGCACAGACAAACCAGACATTACATTATAAAGAAGCCACTGACAAATGAGACACGAGGTGTGAGGGCCCTGCTCGCAAGAGCTTACAATCTTTTAGGGTGTATGGGGGAAACAAAGGGTGACAAGTTCTTGGTTTACAATGGTCTGGCCATGTTACATAAATATAGGGTAGTATACATAAAAAAAAAAAAAAAAGTGGATGAACCTACCATATATCTATATACAATATACAGATGAGTGCCTGTAGGTGCCAAAGTGCAGGAAGTGACGAATGTGTGACAGAATTTGGGGGGTTAACAATTAGAGATCTGGGTAGGCTTGTCTAAGAAGATGAGTTTTCAAAGCACACTTAAAACTGTGAGGGTTGTGAGTGTGCCTGATCATGCGTGGTAACATGTTCAAGAGAACTGGTGCAATACGTGCAAAATCTTGGAGACGGGCATGGGAGGTTCGGATGAGTGAGGTGTGTAATCTTAGATCAGTTGCAGAGCGGAGAGGGCGGGCAGGGTGGTAGATAGAGATGAGGGAGGAGATGTAGGGGGGTGCAGCGCTGTGGAGAGCCTTATGGGTGAGAATGATGATTTTATGTTGTATTCTGAAGAGCAAGGTAAAGAATATTCTCTCTTCAGAGATAGTTGGGATTTAGTATGCCCCCGGACTGACCCATACACCTTGCTACTAAGCGGTCCCTGGTCGCACGGGTTTAAGTATATAGCTCCTGCAAAAATCATTGTACTTATCAGTGTGTCCATGAAGTGGGGTCAACCATCCTTACTGCAGACTCAGAGAAGGAAAATATGTATTTACTGAAAGAGGCTTTACCAGGTTTACCTTTTGTGAGGTAAAGAATTGTACTTTTTTTTCACCCTCCATCTTGTCTTCCTGCTTGTTTATTATCCATTGCACTGACACCATGAACCCATTCCACACAACATATACAGGCAGTGAAGGGAGTTAACATCAGCCCAAGAAAGAGTGTGCCCCGGGGAATCTGAGGAGTAGAACTCCCATCATCTCTACTCAGCACCTGCATCGTTTCCCCTATTTCGACTATGTGTGACTCTAAGGGAGTAAGTGAGGTTAGTGACATAAGTTTAATCCCCCCAACCTCTCCTCTGCTCTCCCTAAGTCAGAACAAATGGCATTACGTGAACAGGATTGGACTTCTATGTGTACCTCCATGCCACGTGTGCCAGCTGTACTGAGGAAAGGAACTGAAAAAGCAAAGAAATGTGTAAGAGGCCAACAGTTAGTGTTAAGCGGCCATCTTGAAGACTAAGGTGCAGCAGAAGCCATCATCTTCATTTTATTGTGCTACTAAGGACTGTGTGCTGTGTACAGAGACTTTGTTGTTCAAGCTTTGTCAATTATAACTTGTTGACTCTTGTTTCCTTGCTAACACTGAAGTGGGTAAAATATTGGTGTAGTCGCCAACTTATCGTCTTTGCCTGTTGTTTTTCTGGTGCCAAAAAGCCTGTCAAAATTAAGGGAGACGGTAATACCCTTTGTGGACACATTCTATAAAACATCTACAGGCAGTTAAGGGATTAACATCAGCCCAAGAAAGAGTGTGTTCCAGGGATTCTGAGGAGTAGAACTCCCATCATCTCTCCTAGGCACCTGCAGCGTTTCCCCTACTTCAATTGTGTGTGACTCCAAAGGGAGTAAATGACATTAGGAGGAAGGGACACCGTCACATAAATTTAATCCCCCAGCCTCTCCTCTGTTCTCCCTGGGTCATCACATATGCTCTAAAAAAATAGTCAAAGCATCAATGTTAACAAATTTAGAACTTTCCTCATGAATACAGTGAATTTATAAACTATAGGCAGGCTTGGGAGAGGCAAAAAGACAAAGTGAAAGAGGCAAGAGGCAGAGTATAAGGTTGGGTTCACACGGCTTATTTGCGGGGCGTAATTACGCCCCGCAATTACGCTGTGTGGACGGGAGCGGGGGGCGGGTGCGGGGGACCGGCACCTCGCCGGCCCATAGACTTTCATTACCAGCGGCGCGTATACGCCGCTGGTAATTCACATGTCACTTATCTCCCCGCTCGGAGGATTCGAACTGATTGAGAACTGTGGATTACCGTAATGACTGGGACGCATTCCAGCCGTAATTTGCGCACTCCGGCGCGTAATTACGGACTGAAATACGTCCCATTTTAAGCCGTGTGAACATAGCCTAAGAGGCATGTACAGTAGCTGTAGGGTGGGCCCTACAACTCCACAGGTGGGCCCCTAGAATCATCACCATTGGTGGGCCACAGAATAAAATCCACAGGTGGGCCCCTAGAATTATCACCATTGGTGGGCCACAGAATCAAATCCACAGGTGGACCCCTAGAATCATTCACCGGTGGGCCTTAGAAACCACAGTCTGACACTGGCTATGGACCACATTTATGAAAACTGTCTAAACGTAAGATGATCCTTGTTCCCCATAACAACCATTCAGAACTCAGCTTACATTTCTTTTATTGCTCTGGAAAAATTAAAGCGGAGCTCTGACTGGTTGCTATGGGCAACAAGGACATTCTTAAGCTTATAGATAGTTTTCATAAATAAGGCCCGTTGTGTCCAGTGTATTATTTTATTGTTCCGGTCAGGCCCAGGACGAGCACCACTTCATCCCAGGCAGAAAAGGGGGCACAAGGAGGTATGGAGTGGGCTGAATTTTCCATTGGGGGCGCGGTATATGGCTTATTTGGCTAGGGCACAAAAATACGTTGTCCCAGTCTTGGTTCCTGTTAACCAAACAGTGCAGAGAGCTGATGCATCGCCATGGTATGCTACATTTTTTGGGGGCCTGCCTATCAATTAAATATTCTAGCCCTATGGCAGACTGACAAACACCATGATGTTAACAGATCCTTTCAAATGGCAATGGCACAAGTAGGTGCCTGCAATGATTTCTTGATCCAATACTATGCACCACAAATCAGCAACGATTAACAGAAGTCTGTGAAAATGTGGTATTTTCCCTGAATGTCAAACTAAGCAAACTTTTCATCCATCATTTATGAGTATGATTCAACATGTTTCTATAAATCAAGCACAAATCACATGGGATCATATGACATTGCCAAATGTAGTTCTAACCTTTCAGGATCATTACTGTTAAATCTCTCACCTTTACACAGCAGTCCAATAAGAATACATCTCCTCTGTCCTGATTGACAAAAAGCATCAAGATTGTATTAATTATTTCATGTCCTACATATGCTATTGTATTCATAGTATTTTCATCCATCACCCAGAGATTTCTTTTATTTTCCTCTTTTAAATCTTGAATTTCTAATTTCCAGCTTCAACTAGAATTCTAAACATAATCCAGCAACACTGAGTACTTCAATATGAATAAAACTTCTTACTTTATTCTAGTCTGCATTAAAGTTCAAGATTGCAGAGACAATATAATGCAATGGTTGCTTATACCTGCTCTATGAAGACTGTCTGTGATGTTAATGAGTGGAGGGGATCCCATTCTGTGGATGTGCTATTCATGTTTGATGGGAGTAACCTTTTAAAGAAGGGCACAAACTCAGGACCTGTGAGGCATCTGTTTCTTGAGCTGCAGTCCTCTTTATCATATTGTGTGGGAAATGATAGTATGAAAAACCTGCATTAATAGAGTGAAGGAATGCATAAAAATGAAAGACAGATGGGATATGGCCAATAAAAACATTAACTGTTATTATCTCCATGCACTCCTTTTCTTCTTGTTTTAATACGTGCTACAATTAGAGATGGGTGAATTGATTCTAACGAAGTGGACTTCGTTTAGAATTTCAGGGAAACTTCGGTTCTGAACGAATTCAAAGTTTGGGGTGATTTGCGGGAACGAATTGTGTTTTTAATTGATAAAATGGCCGTAAGCACATGGCGTTAGACGGGGCAAAGAACTCTAGGAGGAAGAAAGGAACATCCTCAATGAAATGTGCAGAGATGAAGCCAATCAGAGACCAGCGGGATTCTGTGACGTCACAGCACTATATAAGTCCGGGCGCGACGCTGACAGTTCACACTGCTCTATCTGTCCTGTGCTGTAGCTGCTGCAGTAGCTCTAGCTGAGATCTCACTCAAAAGCAATAACTTTTATACAGAGATTTTTTGGGAGGTGTCACAGCTTTTCTCAGAGACTGCTTTTCTTCCGTTCTAATTTTGATTTTGTGGGTTATTGGAATTGAAGTTCAGTGTGCGTCCAATTCAGCTGCATATACATTTTAATGCTATCTGGTCAGTTCTGGAGCACATTGAATATCCAAGGGTTGTTTAAACCTGTTTTTGCTGTTGTATTCAGTTAAAGAAACAGCGTTTTTACAATCCACATACCTGTTAATTTTTGGCTGCTCATTTCTTTTGCGCAATTTATATCCAAGGGTTAATTAAGCGTGTTTGTGCTATTGTAGTCAGTAAAATAAACTGTGTTTTTCAATGCAAAAAACAAAATTTTTCCTGGTGATTCCTGTTGCATAATTTATATCCGAAGGTTAATTAAGCGTGTTTCTGCTTTTTTAGTCAGTAAAATACACAGCGTTTTAACACACCACATACCAGTTAATTTTTGGCTGCTCATTTCTTTTGCGCAATTTATATCCAAGGGTTACCCTAGCCTGTTAGTGGGTTAATTTGGAGTCAAATACAGGGTGTGTATTTATCATATACAGATATCTTCATTAAACAGAGTCTGTAAATTTTTGAACAAACAGTATGTCAGACAGAGAGGTGGCAGGCTCTTCACATGCGAGTGGCAGTGGCACAAACATTCCTGGAGCAGGCACAGGTCACAGCACAGTAAGGTGACGTCACAGCAAGGGTCACTCGGTGAGGCCAGTACTGCCGGTGCCATCTAGCGGACGTGTGTTGACCAGCAACCCAAGGGTTCTTGATTGGTTGACTTGGTCATCCACTTCCTCCCAGATGACATCTGACAACCCCAGTTAAGAGTCTGTGGGACCGTCAGACACAACCCTTAGTTGGCATGGCCCGGTAGCGAGTCAGCGGCCCTCACCTGTCCTCAACCCGCCTCTGTCCCATCCGGTTCCCTCAGCCAGAGATCTACTATGTGGTCTGGGCTCAGCGCCACTATACAGCGAGGATGAACAATTTGAGGAGGACAGTCAGCAGCTACTTGGCAGCGAAGAAATGGGGCCAATATCCCCTGCTTCTTGCAGTAGGCGGCAAAGTATAGATGTAAAGAGTGGCATGGGAGGTCATGTTGTGAGGGGTCAGCCTCTGCATACCAAGACCGTTGAGGAGGACAGCAGTGAAGATCAAACAATAATCGTTTATGATGTAGCGGACCGCACTTGGGAGCTGGGTGAAGCAAGGGCTTCATCATCGTCAGGAGAAGAGGGCGTCAGCTTTTGCACCAGGCAGCCAGCAAGTGGGTAGTGTGGCCGTGAGTCAGCAGGGTGGCAGCAGTGCGAGGTCGGGAGCCAAAAGGCCACGGGGTATAAAACCCGCTTCTCAGGTCCAAGAAAGTAGCGGCATAGGGGCTCAGCGAGGCAGCGCCAGTAGTAGTCACTCAGTGCCGAGCATTGGCGGTAAAATCAGCTACTCAGCGGTGTGGCAGTTCTTTGCTAAGACACTGAAGGAGCCGAATATGGGTATATGTAGAATCTGTGGGCAGAAAGTGAAGCGTGGCCAGGGAGCTAACATTGGCACCAGGGCCCTGCGTCAACACATGCAGCATCACCATCCGGTGGCCTGGGAGAAACGTGGCTCAGATGTGGTGGTCCATCCTGACGCCACAGCAACAGCAGCAGCAGCGCCCAGTGGCACACATGCCATTGCAGCCAGTCAAGGCTCCACCACCTCTGCAGAAGGGAGCTGTTTCTCTTTGCCATCATCTCCCCGTCCAGATGCTCCTGCTCCTCGCTACTCATGGCGCCAGCAGTCCTTCAACGAGGCGATTGCAAAGAGACAACAGTATGCGTTCAACCATCCTAAGGTACAGAAGCTGACCGTGCTCCTGTCCAAGTTGTTGGTACTGCAGTCCCTCCCTTCCAAATGGTTGACTCTGCACCGTTCAGAGAATTAATGGCCTGTGCCGAGCCGAGGTGGAGAGTTCCAAGCTGTAATTTCTTTTCCAAAAAGGCAGTATCAGCCCATCATAAATAAGTAGAACAGAAGGTGGGCCAGTCCTTGAACTTATCAGTTTGTTCTAAGATGCACGGCAGCACGGACGTGTGGAGCTGTAACTACGGTCAGGGCCAGTACATGTCCTTTATGGCCCACTGGGTGAATGTGCTTCCTGCCCAGCCACACCAACAACTTGGACAGGAGATGCAGCTTTCTCCTCCACGTTGTCAAACTGCTGCTCCTGCGCCAATGTCCGCCTCAGAGTCACTTTTGCTGATGCCCTGCAGCATGCTGATTTGCCTGGCTTGTGACAGCCGAATAGTCAGCATCCGGCAGAAGGATGTCTTCTGTCTCTGCACCCTTTTGGACCCTCGCTCCCGGTCCAAATTCTGAGCCTTTTTCCCAGCTGAGAGGGAGGACAAACTCAAATACTATAGAGAAATCCTGTGTATTCAGTTGGCCGCTGCCTATGTGCGGCATCATCCATCCTCTGACAGGTCTGACCGGGGGGTTCCTCAGCGCTCACGTACCATTGCTTCGGCAGCTGGGGGAAGGTGGGGGGGGGTAGGAGCAGTACCAGCTCCATCAGCAGCAACCTAAGTCTGGAGTCGCTTCCATCACCCGCCTAGTGAGGAGGGCACTCACCAGCAGCAGCAGCAGAACCTGGAGCAGACCCGGAACCAACAGTTAGTGGCCTACTTGGACAGCACTCTGCCATACCAGTTAGAAGATCCGCCGGACTACTGGGCAGCCAAACTGGATATGTGGCCACAACTTGGCGAGTTTGCAGTGGAGAAGCTGTCCTGCCCGGCCAGTAGTGTGGCATCAGAGTGGGTGTTCAGTGCAACGGGGGCCATCGTTACCCCAAGGAGAACCCGCTTGTCCACCGGAAATGTGAAACGACTGACCTTTGTCACGATGAATCAGGCGTGAAACAGCTAGGATTTCCACACACCAATGCCTTAGGCGTCAGATTACATCAGCCATGACGCCTCACCAAAACTTTGAGAATTGATTCAAACTACCTGCCTCAACCACTATTCTGATGCCGCCACCCGCCTGATGCCACACACATCTGTTGCCAGTTTCTCCATCTGCCTACCACCATCTTTACCAGGGACTGGTATTGCCACCCACCTCCACACTCTGTCATTGTGCCACTCTATGACCTCATGCTGCTGCTGATGTTGCTGGTGCCATGACCTCCACACTGTTTCATTGTGCCAATCTCTGACCTCATGCTGTTGCAACTGCTGCTGCTGCTGCCGTGACATCCACACCCTGTCATCGTGCCACTCTCTGACCTCATGCTGCTGCTGCTGTTGATGCCGTCACCTCCACACTGTGTCATTGCGCCACTCTCTGTCCTCATGCTGCTGCTGTGGCTGCTGCCGTGACCTTCACACTGTGTCATTGTGCCACTCTCTGAACTCATGCTGCTGCTGCTGTTGATGCCTTCACCTCCACACTGTGTCATTGTGCCACTCTCTGACCTCGTGCAGTTGCTCCTGTCGTCACCTCCACACTCTGTCATTGTGCCACTCTGTGGCCTACTCCTGTTTTTGCCACCTCCAGAATTTGTCACTATGCCAAAGTCTGACCTCATGCTGCTGCTGTGGCTGCTGCCGTGACCTACACACTGTGTCATCATGCTGCTGCTGCTGCGGTCACCTCCACACTCTGTCATTGTGCCACTGTCTCACCTCAAGCTGCTGCTGTGGCTGCTGCCGTGACCTACACACTGTGTCATTGTAGCACTCTATGACCTCATGCTGCTGCTGCTGCTGCTGTCACCTCCACATTTTGTCATTGTGCCACTCTCTGACCTCATGCTGTTGCTGCCGTGACCTCCACAGTCTGTCATTGTGCCACTCTCTGGCCTACTCCTGTTGGTGCACCTCCAGAATTTGTCATTGTGCCACTCTCTGACCTCATGCTGCTTCTGCTGTTGATGACATCATCTCCACACTGTGTCATTGTGCCACTTTGTGGGCTCCTGATGTTGCTGCCACTCCAGAATTTGTCATTGTGCCACTCTGTGGCCTAATCATGCTGCTGCCAAGTGACCACTGTCTCACTGGAACACCCTGTGGTTTCCTAATGCTGTTTCCACCCTCACCATTCTATGACGTTGCCACTATGTTTGGTTTTCCCCTTCTTTTCACCTGTCAGAAGGAATGGGAAGGATCAGGATTGTCTAGCCAAAAGCAGGAGTGGATACAGAACACAGAAGACATGCAAATATCCCATTTACTGGTCATCTCTGTTTTGGATCAACTCCTGTTTGTTTTTGGCCTCAGCAATACTGATGGATTATTGACCGATTGAAAGCGGACACTGACGGATGAAAGGAAGGGCAAAATGATCAGGGACGTCAGCGCAAAATTACTGCCGACACCCTCATTCGGGGGGGGGGGGACCTCTACATGTATCAGCATTTAACAGAAGAGATTCTGTCATATTCTGTGATGGTTTAAAGCTCTGGCCTCATGGAGTGGCCCCCGCTGGGGCGTCCCCTTACTGTGCTGCGATCTGCGGCGGCTCTGGTAACCTACTATTGTGTTCTTTAACGCTTTGGTAGGATCTTAGCCCTCAGCTTATTTTTTTCCAGCTGACGCTGCCATGACTTTATCAGGCTACATTCCCGCTTCAGTTTTTTGGACAGTTTTGCCCCCATAAGTGCACAGGGAATTTTAGAGTGAAGCGATTCTTGTGCGTGCCGTACTAAAACACAGCATTGTATGAAGAAAAAACCAAGCTCCCTCTGCATATTTAAACATGGCTCAGTGTTCTACAGCACCCTACAGGCTCTGTGCAGCCAGGAAATAGCTGTTTTTTAATGCAATTCGTCCCGAAGTAATGCGGGACAAAACGGATTTTGTCGGAAAATTCGGCTAAGTCAGCGAACCGAATTTTTGAGAAATTCGCCCATCTCTAGTTACAATAGTTGCTGCACAATAGTAACAAAACATACTAACTTCTATAACAACATATTTAAGTCAGGCCCATTGTGCACTAAATGAGTTTCAGATATTTACTTATAAGTTTCAAATGACGATTTTCTTGGCTTCTTTAGGTAATTTATAAAGAAAACAAAGTAATAAAGCATTATGGCAAAATACATACAGGGATCTGAAACAGTACTCGAGCTGCAGCAAACAATTTATTGTTGATCTACAAATAATCAATACCAATAATATGGATTGCTCATGCACCTCGGGAGGAAAGTGTACTTCAAGATGTGATTACAGTGTTGTACACTTGGGACAGCATGAATTTCAAGTAGGTATTATCTCTATCATCAAAATCCTAGGTTCTGGATTGAAATTACTAGTGCAATTACTTTTTTTAACCTGTTGTGTAATTTAAGAAATTCTTCTAATGAAAAACGATTTCCATTTAAGTTGGATTTTGCTGGTTTTTTTTTCGGTCATCAAGAACCATTTTGTCATTTCCATGTTCAGTTTGCTTGTGCAATATGAATGACTATAGCCTAGTGTTTGCAATATTAAGTTATTTTAATTATTAGTCTAAAAAGAAAACTATACTCACTGTATGGCTATTAAAAGTCCATCTAAAATGTAATAAAACAAAAGTATTATATTATATTTAGAGATGGGCGAATTTCTCAAAAATTCTATTCGGTGACTTCGCCGAATTTTCTGACAAAATTTGTTTCGGTCCGAATTGCTTCGGGACAAATTGCATTAAAAAAACAGCTATTTCCAGGCTGCACAGAGCCTGCAGGGTGCTGTAGAACGTTGTACCATGCTTAAATATGCAGAGGGAGCTTGGTTTGGTCTTCATACAATGTTGGTTTTAGTATGACACGCAGATGACTGCCGCCGCTCTTAGAATCGCTTCGCTATAAAATTGCCTGGGCACTTAAGAGGGCAAAACTGACCAAAAAACTGAAGCGGGAATGTAGCCTGATAAAGTCATGCCAGCGAAAGCTGGAAAAAAACAAGCTGAGAGCTCAGTTGTCAACATCAGTGACAGAGTGTGGAGGTGACGGCAGCAGCCACAGCAGCATGAGGTTAGAGAGTGGCACAATGACATTCTGGAGGTGGCAAAAACAGAAGTAGGCCACAGAGTGGCACAAAGACACAGTGTGGGGCGCACCGCAGCAGCCACAGCAGCAGCATGAGGTCAGACAGTGGCACAATGACAAATTCTGGAGGTGGCAAAAACTGTAGTAGGCCACAGAGTGGCACAATGACAGAGAGTAGAGGTGACAGCAGCAGCAGCATGAGGTCAGAGAGTAGCACATTGACACAGTGTGGAGGGCATGGCAGCAGCCACAGCAGCAGCATGAGGTCAGGCAGTGGCACAATGACATTCTGGAGGGGGTAAAACAGTAGTAGGCCACAGAGTAGCACAATGACAGAGAGTGGAGGTGACGGCAGCAGCAGCATGAGTTCATAGAGTAGCACAATGACACAATGTGAAGGGCACGGCAGCAGCCACAGCAGCAGCATGAGGTCAGACAGTGGCACAATGACAGAGTGTGGAGGGCACGGCAGCAGCCACCGCAGCAGCATGAGGTCAGGCATAGCACAATGACATTTGGAGGTGGCAAAAACAGGGGTAGGCCACAGAGTGGCACAATGACAGAGAGTGGAAGGTGACAGCGCAGCAGCATGAGGTCAGAGAGTAGCACATTGACACAGTGTGGAGGGCAGGGCAGAAGCCACAGCAGCAGCATGAGGTCAGGCAGTGGCACAATGACATTCTGGAGGTGGTAAAACCGTAGTAGGCCACAGAGTAGCACAATGACAGAGAGTGGAGGTGACGGCAGCAGCAGCATGAGTTCATAGAGTAGCACAATGACACAATGTGAAGGGCACGGCAGCAGCAACAGCAGCAGCATGAGGTCGGACAGTGGCACAATGACAGAGTTTTGGAGGGCACGGCAGCAGCCACAGCAGCAGCATGAGGTCAGGCAGTAGCACAATGAAATTCTGGAGGTGGCAAAAACAGTAGTAGGCAACAGAGTGGCACAATGACAGAAAGTGGAGGTGACGGCAGCAGCAGTACGAGGTCAGAGAGTGGCACAATGACACACTGTGGAGGGCCCGCCAACAGCCACAGCAGCAGCCTGAGGACAGGCAGTGGCACAATCACATTCTGGAGGTGGCAAACACAGGAGAAGGCCACAGAGTGGCACAATGACAGAGAGTGGAGGTGACGGCAGCAGCCTGAGGTCAGAGAGTGGCATAATGACAGGGTGTGGAGGGCACGGCAGCAGCAGCAGCATGAGGTCATAGAGTGGCACAATGACAGAGTGTGGAGGTCGGTGGCAATACCAGTCCCTGGTAAAGATGGGTGGTGGCAGATGGAGAAACTGGCAGCAGATGTGTGGCATTAGGCGGGTGGTGGCATCAGAATAGTGGCTGAGGCAGGTAGTTTGAACCCATACTCATTTCTCACAGTTTGGGTGAGGCGTCATGGCTCATGTAGTCTGACGCCTAAGGCATTGGTGTGTGGACCACCTGGCCGATCCACGCCTGATTCATCTTGACAAAGGTCAGTCGTTCCACATGTCCCGTGGACAAGCGGGCTCTCCTTGGGGTAACGATGGCCCCCGCCGCACTGAACACCTGCTCTGATGCCACACTGCTGGCCGGGCAGGACAGCTTCTCCACTGCAAACTCGGCAAGTTGCGGCCACACATCCAGTTTGGCTGCCCAGTAGTCCAGCGGATCTTCTAACTGGGGTGGCAGAGTGCTGTCCAAGTAGGCCACCACCTGTTGGTTCAGGGTCTGCTCCCGGTCCTGCTGCTGCTGGCGACTGCCCTCCTCACTAGGCGTGTGAAGGAAGCTGCTCATCAGTGACTCCAGACTTAGGTTGCTGCTGATGGAGCTGGTACTGCTCCTAGCCCCCCCACCCTCCCCCAGCAGCCGCGGCAGTAGTACGTGATCGCTGAAGAACCCCCCCGGTCAGACCTGTCAGAGGGACCTGTCAGAGGAGGGCTGCACAAAGGCAGCGGCCAACTGACTACGGAGGATTTCCCTATAGTATTTGAGTTTGTCCTCCCTCTCAGCAGCTGGGAAAAAAGGCTCCCATTTTGGACCGGTAGCGAGGGTCCAATAGGGTGGAGAGCCAGAAGTCATCCTTCTGCCGGATGCTGACTATTCGGCTGTCACTAGCCAGGCAAATCAGCATGCTGCGGGCCATCTGCACAAGTGACTCCGAGGGGCTCCCTGCCTCCATCTCCACTGTATACTGCCACAGTGCTTGCGGGTCATCTGCCTCGTCTTCCTCATCTCCATCTACCTCCTCAGCTGCTCCTGCTCTCCTCTCTTGTCACATGGGTAGAAATCCACTCATTTCACCAGACAATGCTCGTGCTCCAATATCCTCCTCCTCCTCCTCCAGTTCAGTCCCCAACGGACTCATGTGGCTGCGAGATGTTTTTGCCACCTATCCAGTCCCCTGCCTAGACAGATTTTTCAGCATCTGTTCCAGGACATGAAGCAGTGGAATGACGTTATTCATCCCTTAGTCCTGGCGACTGACGTATAACGTCGCCTCCTCGAATGGCCTCAGCAAACGGCAGATGTCACGCATGAGCTGCCACTGGCTGACATCAAAGTTACACAGGGGAGTACTCCTGTCCGCCTAGATCATAAAAAAATCGTTAATGGTCTTTCTCTGTTCATACAGTCGGTCCAACATGTGCAGGCTGGAATTCCAACGGGTGGAAACATTGCATATCAGAGTTTGCTGGGGGAGGCCGTTCTGCCGCTGCAATTCGAGGAGGGTGTTCCTGGCTTTGTAGGAATGGATGAAGTGCATGCACAGTTTCCTGCCTATTTTCAGAATCTTCTGAAGATCGGTGGAAGACTTCAGGTACCTTTTCACAACCAGATTGAACACATGCGCCATACAGGGCGCATGGATCATCCCTCCTCTGCGCAGCGCGGACACCATGTTCCTCCAATTGTCTGTCACCATGGTTCCGATTTGCAGTTGGCGCGGAGAAAGCCACACATCGATTTCTTGCTGCATGACGCGGAGCAGTTCCTCCCCTGTGTGACTTCGTTTGCCGAGGCAAGCCAGGTGTAGAACTGCGTGACACCGCTGTGCCCTACACATGTGGTATGATGGAGCAGTACTTGTGGAGGCTGAGATGGTGGTGGTGGTGGTGGAGGAGGAGGAGGCGGACATTGGCGCAGGAGCCGCAGTTTGACAACGTGGAGGAGAAAGCGACGTTTCCTGTCCAAGTTGTTGGTGTGCCTGGGCTGGAAGCACATTCACCCAGTGGGCCGTAAAGGACATGTACTGGCCCTGACCGTAGTTATAGCTCCAAACGTCCGCGCTGCCGTGCACCTTGGAAACAACCGATAAGCTCAAGGACTGGCCCACCTTCTGTTCTACATATTTATGAAGTGCTGGTACTGCCTTTTTGGAAAATAAATTACGGCTTGGAACTCTCCATCTCGGCCCGGCACAAGCCATTAGTTCTCTGACTGGTGCAGAGTCCACCATTTGGAAAGGGAGATACTGCAGTACCAACAACTTGGACAGGAGCAAGGTCAGCTTCTGCACCTTAGGATGGTTGGACGCATACTGTTGTCTCTTTGCAATCGCCTCGCTGAACGACTGCTGGCGCCATGAGTAGCGAGGAGCAGGAGCATCTGGACCAGGAGATGATGGCAAAGAGAAACAGCTCCCTTCTGCAGAGGTGGTGGAGCCTTGACTGGCTGCAATGGCATGCGTGCCACTGGGCGCTGCTGCTGCTGTTGCTGCGGCGGCAGAATGGACCACCACATCTGAGCCACGTTTCTCCCAGGCCACCGGATGGTGACGCTGCATGTGTTGACGCAGGGCCGTGGTGCCAACGTTAGCTCCCTGGCCACGCTTCACTTTCTGCCCACAGATTCTACATATACCCATATTCGGCTCCTCCGGTGTCTTAGCAAAGAACTGTCACACAGCCGAGTATCTGATCTTACCTCCAACGCTCCGCACTGAGTGACTACTGCCGCCGCTGCCTCGCTGAGCCCCTGTGCCGCTACTTTCTTGGACCTGCGAAGCGGGTTTTCTACCCCGTGGCTGCTTGGCTCCCGACCTCACACTGCTGCTCCCCTGCTGACTCACGGCCACACAACCCACTTGCTGGCTGCGCCGCTGCCTGACGCGCAAGCTGACGCCCTCTTCTCCTGACGATGATGAAGCCCTTGCTTCACCCGGCTACCAAGTGCGGTCGGCTACATCATCATCGATTTGTGTTTCATCGTCACTGCTGTCCTCATCACCAGTCTTGGTATGCAGAGGCTGACCCCTCACAACATGACCTCCCATGCCACTCTCCACATCTATACTTTGCCGCCTACTGCAAGAAGCAGGCGATATTGGCCCCATTTCTTCGCTGCCAAGTAGCTGCTGACTGCCCTCCTCACATTGTTCATCCTCGCTATATAGTGGTGCTGAGCCCAGACCACATAGTAGATCTCTGGCTGAGGGAACCGGATGGGACAGAGGCGGGTTGAGAACAGGTGAGGACTGCTGACCCGCTCCTGGGCCATGCCAACTAAGGGTTGTGTCTGACTTTCCCACCGACTCTTGGCTGGGCTTGTCAGATGTTCTCTGGGAGGAAGTGGATGACCTAGTCAACCATTTAAGAACCATTGGGTTGCTGAACAACACACGGCCGCTAGATGACAGCGGCAGTTGTGGCCTCACCGAGTGACTCCTGCTGCGACGTCCCCTAGCTGTGCTGCAACCAGGGCCTACTCCAGGAATGTTTGTGCCACTGCCACTCGCAGGTGAAGAGCCTGCCACCTCTTTGTCTGACATACTGTTTGTTCTAAAATGTACAGACACTGTTTGATAAAGATATCTGTATATGATAAATACACACCCTGTATTTGACTCCAAATGAACCCAGTAACAAGCTTAAGTAACCCTTGGATATAAATTGCGCTCCACAAATGAGCAGGAAAAATTTACTTGTATGTGCCATTTAAAAACACTGTGTATTTTACTGAATATAAAAGCAGAAACAGGCTTAATTAATCTTCGGGTATGAAATATGCTACAGGTAAAATGTCTTTTTTGGCGGTGAAAAAGAACGTTTCTTTTACTAAGTACAACTGCAGAAAAATACTTAGTTAACCCTTGGATGTAAATTGCACAAAAGAAATGTGCTGCCAAAAATTACCAGCTTTGTAGCGTGTTAAAATGGCGTGTATTTTACGGTACACAACAAAAAAAACCTTGTAATTAACCTTCGGTTATTAATTATGCAACAGGTAAAATATCTTTTTTGGCGGTGAAACAGAACGTTTCTTTTAGTGACCACAACGGCAGAACAACGCCTAATTAACCCCTGGATGTAAATTGCGCAAAAGAATTGAGCAACCAAAAATTACCAGCTTTGTAGCGTGTTAAAATGCCGTGTATTTTACGGTAAACAACAACAAAAAAACTTGTAATTAACCTTCGGTTATGAATTATGCTACAGGTAAAATGTCTTTTTTGGCGGTAAAAAAAAGAATGTTTCTTTTAGTGACCACAACAGCAGAACAACTCTTAATTAACCCCTGGATGTAAATTGCGCAAAAGAAATATGCTGCCAACAATTACCAGCTTTGTAGCGTGTTAAAATGGCGTGTATTTTACGGTACACAACAACAGAAAAACTTGTAATTAACCTTCGATTATGAATTATGCTACAGGCAAAATGTCTTTTTTGGCGGTGAAAAAGAACGTTTCTTTTAGTGACCACAACAGCAGAACAATGCTTAATTAACCCCTGAATGTAAATTGCGCAAAAGAAATGAGCAACCAAAAATGAAGTGGTATTTGGATTGTAAAAACACTGTTTCTTTAAATGAATACAACAGGAAAAAGGCTTAGATAAAACCCCTTTGGATATTCAATGTGCTGTGAGCAGATAGCATTAAAATGTATATGCAGCTGCATTGGATGCACACTGGACTTCAGTTCCAATACCCCACAAAATCAGAATTAGAACATAAGAGAAGCAGTCTCTGAGACAAGCTGTGACACCCCCCAAAAATCGCTGTATAAAAAGGAGTTCTTTAGTAAGAGATATCATAAGCAGCCGTGGCAGCACCTTCCCTACTCAGTACAGTGAGAGCGGTATGAGCTCCCAGCGTCGCGCCCGGACTTATATAGTGTGGCGACGTCACAGAATGCCGACGGTCTCTGATTGGCTTCATCTCTGCACATGTCATGCAGGCTATGCCCTTCTTCCTCCCAGACGTCTTTGGCCCATGTAACGCCATGTGCTCGCAGCCATTTTATCAATTATAAACACACTTCGTTCCCGCGAATTACCCCAAACTTCGACTTTGTTCAGAATCGAAGTTTTCCTGAAATTCTAAACGAATTCAACTTCGTTAGAATCAATTCGTCCATCTCTAATTATATTACCGTCTTCAAAAATCCAAAACAGCAAAGCCAGTTTTCTCATGGGAACATAGAGTATAGTCACATAAACATTAACCTACACCACCAGATGTGATGGGTGCTAAAGGAGTTTTCTGATCAGGGTGCTCTTCAGCTTCAGGCTCATATTTCCTTTGCAGGCTGTGGACGGTTCTACAGCACTGACTGACATTTCAACTCTACTATTCCTAGATGAGGCTGTTAGAGGGACATTGGTGAATGAAATATTTTAACAGCTGGACAAAGCCAAAGAATTCTACAGGGTAAAATTTTGTCAGTAAGAAATATAAACAAGCTTCTGTGCTGGTAATAAAACCCAGCAGGGAGTAACAACACCATCCTGTCCAGGGCTGCTCTTACCTGTAAGAGCAGAAAAAGGTAGTCGGTACCCTAGGGAAACTTGTGTACACAAGAAGGAGATAAGAACTACTCTAAGCAAACTAATAACAGCAATGTATTTGATAATATTTTTCTTTACCTTTGCCTACATGCTTAAAGATAATCAATGTAATGAGAATATCCCTTCTTTATGTAAATTACATTACAAATATTATATCTAACTACATCAGTTTGAAATATCATATCAAACTGACTCAACTATACTTTGTAGGTTACCTCCATCCTTCTGTGCCTTAAAGCAAATGTCTACAACAATTAATAAATAGTGTTGAGCGATTACATTGGCCATCGACATCGGTCGATGGTCGATAGTAGACCATCATCGACAAGATAGTCGATGGTCGATGGTAGATTATGATAGATGACCATTAAAGTCTATGGGAGAGCAACAACACCTTCATTCTTACACCCAAACAGGGCTGGAGAAGCTGGAATTAAAATTTCCACAACAGTCAAATGGATACGTGCTACATCTAGGTAACACACTTAGGTTATAAAAGTCACAGAAAAC